>JBBCBC010000014.1:1191004-1311742 GCA_037126765.1 Stenogyne calaminthoides
TTACAATGAATCGTACAACTATTTTTCATATTAATGGTTGCGTTTCGATATAAATAAGTTGTATCTTTCAAATATAACAAGTTGTATGGTTACAAAATGTATTTATAAATACTGTCTTGCTTTAAATCATATAAAACTTACCGTCTTTATATATACATAATAATACAGATACTTGAATGAAATATTAACACTCTAGCTCTTTTATAGCATAGCTAGTAGCTGCAGCTGCAGGGGAGCTGAATTTATTTGGTCATAATAAAGTTTTTCAACCATCAAGTTCAGGAATTTATCATCATACCAAAATCAAAATGTTTCAAATGCCTTGAACCAATGTTAGAACAGCGTATTTCCCTATAACACTAAGGCATAAAAATTCCATACAAAAACAGAATTGAAAAGATGATTCAAAATTTCAATTATAATGAGATCAAAAACTCTCCTCCAAGCTCTCTTCTCTGCAACCCACTCACTAAATCTATATCTGGCGACCCTTTGATCCTCCTTACGTAACAATCACGTGCTGACACCAAAATATGCTGCGAATGGGCACCAGTTCGATGGACAACATCACTGGCTTATGACCAACTGCTTAATTACTGTGTTAGAACATCTCAGTCTTGACAAAGAATCCTACAGCAATTATTCTACCGATTCACAAGAACCACTGTAGCGAATCCATAAAATCATACTTAATATTTAATAATGTAAGATTAAAAATAAAGGAACAAAAAAATCAAAAAAAAAGAACTGAGCAACTTTTAGCTAGCAGTACATATAATTTCTAAAATGAGCAACATAAAAAGAAAAGAATGATATCAAAAACAATGATGGTTCACTATCAGGGAATTGTTTTTCAACAGCTTTAAGCTGATTATTTAATATTCAGCTTCAGCTAAAAACTGATTTTATTATTTTAAATTGAATGCCTAAATCTGAAATTACGAGAAGGTATGATTCTAGTTGATTCTGCTTTTTGCTTTAATACCTTTTACCAAACCTCAACATCTACTTTCATACAAATTTTGCAAACAATACCACTTTTGTAACAATTTTCACAACAACTAAATTAAATTACTTTCTCAAAATCATAATAATTTTTTGCAAACACCTTACTGAAGATGAGCTTCATCTCCATGTTTCCCCGATTAAATGGATTCCTCATTGACAACAGATTAATTAAGTTCAGTTCTGGCGGTACAGAAATATAAATTGTTGCAGTGAAAAATCCGACTTATCAAGAAAATTGGTGAAACCTATCAAATAAATTGAAACATACTGTAGATGGCTGCTTTTTCCGTTGGAGGATCCCCAATTTAGCAAGAAGTGAAAAAGCTACTCGGAAGAAAGAACCATGTAGAATTTTTCTCTCTGTAGCCTTCACCTGAGATAAGAAGCAAAAACAAACGATTTACTTAAGATATATAACAGGTTCAAAACTAATTATTCATCACATAAATTAGATAATAGCAAAAGCACTTGACCTCCAAAAGAGACAGCGTTATGAATCTTATGACTAAAAACTACATATAATTCTCTAGACAAATGAAGTTCCAATAGAAAAGGAAGAAGAGCCAATGCAGTGACATATTAAGTAACTAAGCCTCCCCGCGGAGTTTCCATCAAATTTCATATTCATTTCACCCCATACCTGCGAGGATAAATACAAATTGAAAAACTTCAAATTATAAAACAAAATTATATATTAAAGGCATTTGTGGATATAAGGTGTGCATTTGTGTGGAGTGAAGGTTGGTAATATATACATACAATGGGGCCATTGCGGGTTCAGATGCTGTGAACTCTTCCAAAAGAGTTATTCTGCGGGCCTCTAGATGGAGCTTGGAAGCGTCTCTGCTGTCTTTCCCAAAGCGATCTCATTATGCCCTTTTTTGGGGATTTTTTCAAACTCATTACGTCTATGCGCAAATAAATGGAGCTTGTTAATCCAATATAACTTTTCTAGTTTGTATTCTGATTATTCTGAATATAGAGGCCTCTGTAGCATTTACTTGATATCTCCTTCACCCTAACAAAAAGGCAGGTAATATATAAATGAAACAGGATTCTCATAACACAAACAGTTAAACTAGGAATTGGAAATGGGGCGGCAAATAATTTTTGAATTCCTGGACACAGTCTCACCAAACAAGATATTATTCAAAAGCAATCATCGACAAATGTCAAATTATAGAATATACGCCCACAGTCTATAGTGAATAAAAAGAAAAAAGCTGAAAGAAGAAAAAAGCTGTCAATATCACAAAAGTGCAGCATTTCATGCATAGTTAGAAGTGAAAAGATTACTGGACATGATGAACATGATGCAAAATTTACAACCTTCATGTGATAGATTTGAATAAACAACACAAACAGGAAAAGGTAGATGTTAAAAAAGAATAAGATGGGGTACCTCTGGCAACTTTTTGCAGAATCGATTTCAGTCTACCATCAAGTGTTCTCAAACACAATTTTTTCCATCCCTGGGGAAGCCAACACTACTCCTCCAGCACTAAAAGGAAAGCCAGAAAAGAGTTAATGTTATTACTAGTATTCTGATTTCATCAGTCATTTTTAGAGCTCAAGTAATCAATAGGATCTGCTGTACATTTTAGACCCCAACCCTATGTTTTGACCTGTGTTTATAGTGGATTTTTGTGAAAACGGTTTTTAGATCTGTTGAATTTTGAAATGCGGATAAAATCTAATGGTGTGTTTGTGTTGGGAATTTAACCAGGTAGTGTTTTTACTTATTGTCAAATGAATGTGTAGAGTGAGCGATGTTGTATAATTATATTGTTGTTGGATGTGATTGTAATGATTGGATGATGTGGGTTATAATTTAAATATATTAAGTTCAAGGAGAATTGATTGTATTGAAAAGTGTGTTATTAGGTTTATAATTTATAGGAGTTAGTGATGGTTTTTCAAAACCAAATTTCAAATTTCCAAAGTAGAAGTGTAGAACTGTCTTTGGATTTCCAAATTCCAAAACAGATTTTCAAAATCCAAAATCAAACATTGCCTCCCAGTTAGAATCAATTCATTTCCACCATGCATCTGACTTTTAGAGTGCTGTATAAGATATTAAAATTCTTTGGGAAAATTGTTTAATACGTATTGATGAAGGCAGTGGAAGATAAATGTCATCGCTTCGATCTCAAATTGAATGATTTTTTGTGTGCATATTCATCCTTTGCTGGTGCAAAAGAAACAGACTCCACTAGTGTAGTAATCTTTCGACAGCATCAACACTGTTGGCTCTCAGCCTCAACAAACTCGAGAGATAAAACATATTTTTTAAACAATTGCAGAAATTATTTTTATGTCAATAAATATATATCTTCCATGTATGGTTGAAATTAATGTCGGCTCGAATTTACAAGGTATATCTGTAAACATGCCAATGCGTCATAATAATTACTGTTCGAGTTGCTTTACCGACAGCCAAACTACAAGTAAAGTTTTATTAGTTCATCAGAAAGAAGGGTTAAAATCGTCTTGGATTGCATTTCCATTTATCCTGATAAGTAAAACACAATTGCACTAGAAATTTATATATATTGATTCTTTGGTTCCTGGACAGCCATACAATTTATTTACCTCAAGATAAATACGGCAGCAGACTAACATAATCAAAATGCTTTTTGGTGAAAAACAAACCATCCTATACATATTCTGCTAAAATATTAGATTTATCTGTGAATACGCAATATCATAACTCGGTTGCTAACCTGAACAATGAGAGCATTCAAAAGAACTTATAGATTGTAATACGGCTAACATTCAAAGCTCCTTCGATGCAACCCTCCTTCAATGACAAATCATCCTGAAGCTTGAAGGACAGTTAGAAAGCATTAGCTGCATCCAGTACTCACTACAACAACAAGTTGCATGAAAATTATAATCAGATGAATTTCGTATTTGATGATAGTTGCATTTGAAACTGGCATTTCGCTGAAATAGGCCAACTTCTATAATGTAGCATGATGAAACTTTCATAGATTTAACACCTGGTTCTTAACTTGACATAGTTTATCCTAAACACATACACATCAACAGATAAACAATGAAGTAACCGAAACGGGTGATCATATAAAAAATCATATGAATTCTCAAAATCAGAAAAATTTCAAAAACTTTACATTTTTTGCGAACTTGGACTTGTTTATCTTTTGCGCTCATACTCTAACCTGATCTTTTTTCTTTTCGGCTTCCACCAACTGCAACTTCTCGATATTGAATTCCTACACTAACAAGAAGATCTAATCAGAACGCAATTGCGAAAAAACATGAATCGAAATCCTAAATCATAGGATTGAATCCAAATTGGCGTACTTCTTCAGCAGCAGAGACGGAATTTCGTTAGCAGCCTTCTCCTCCGCTTCCTGGCGGATGAATCAGAACCATCTGCTGGATCTGCTTCCAGAGAAATGTCGGCGTCGTTTCATTTTCGGATCCGGATCGGGTCGGGTTGGGCGCTGCGAGATGTCTATACGGAACTGAAGGCGACTTGTTTGGAAGCGTTGATAAGGTTACACTGCGAAATCGAACTCGTGTTTTGCGTTATCATCTCTACTTTATTTTCTTTTTATAATTGGAAAAAAATCAAAAAATAGTAGCGACAGGTTTTTAACTATTTTGAGGAACAGGCAGTGAAAAACTGGAAAATGTGGAAGGAAGAAACAAAGGCCTATTTTTTTTTCATTACTATATCTTTCTTCTTGCTTTAACAATTTTTTGAGTTTTTATAATAGAATGGGGGCTTTTTGCTCCGTTTTTATACATAAAATACAATCTTTTTTTTTTTAAGATTATAAAAACACAATCTTATCTTAATTTTTAATATTAGTAAATATGATTTAAACATGTATTTGTCACGTCTGTCAGAGCCGTCCGATTAGTCCGAGGTTATTTCGTTTAGAAATAAATGTAACCATTAAAAAGTTATTTATGTTAAGTTTTTACCTACTTCTAAAAATTAGAATAATTATTTCTCCTATTTTAACATTATTGTTTTTATTATTATTTAAATATTTATGTTTGTCCTATTTTATGTATTTTTTAATATTTTACCTTTCATAATTTTAATTTTAAATAAATAATTTATTTTGAAAAAATATCTTAGGTAATAATTTTAATTGGAGTTAGGTAAAATTAATTTTATAATTTCATAATACATTACTTAAAATTTTAATTATTTAAATGTATTACAATATGGTTAAAAATGGAATCTGATAGTATAGGTATTATTGTTGGAGATTCAAGTCTGGAAATGTCGTTTATGGTTATCACAGATATGGTAAGATCTGATTGGAGTGCGGACGTCTCATATTATTCTTTTCATCATTCTTTGGAGCGCGTCATACTCTTCCATAAATGCTATAGGATTTGGTAGTATCCCTTCTTTGTGTTACTTCATTCTCGATCGACTTTCTGTTTTCGTCAATTATTTCAGGATGATTTGGATCGGAACCTTGTTCTTGTTAATTATCAAATCAAATAATAGTTGAATCAATCTGAGTTTAGCATTTGAACCTTTTTTGTTACTCGAGGCTCAATTTGAGTAATCGCGGAGTTACATTTGATTTACTCACGAAGATCAACATCGATGAATCTTTCTAGAATCTGCTAGAGATTGTGTATCTTGTGGAGTTGATGGTTATTAAAACGACTCATTATTGAACACGCGTTTTTCACGGGAAGTTTAAGTTAACTGAAGGAATCTCTTGGATTTGGAGTGGTGAGCCGTGTAAATAGAAGAAATAGTTTGCCTTTTTAATGCGATAAGTTGAGCTTGTTGTCGATTAGAAAGCAGTTGATGTGTATTAATCGATTCTTGTGACTTCTATTATAAATGAATTCTTGGCGTTTATGTTATAAGTAGTTACTTTTTTTTATAAGTAGTTGCATCAACTATCATAAATAGTTAGCGGCTTGATATTAGGCTAGTTACGTTTTTATTATAAGTAGTTGCGGCTTCTATTATAAGTAGTTGCAACCCATCATAAGTAGTTGCAGCTTCTATTAATACCTGCCTTCAATATTAGCTAGTTTTTGCTTATGTATTTCTAGTTGCCGATTTACTATTAGCCGGTTGCATGTTCTATATTATATAGTTGTATGTTTTTGTATTAGTAGTTGCATTTTTTTGTGTTATCTAATAGTATATTTATGTATAAGGAATAAGGATATATCCTCATTTTTATCAATTTTCAGTGAATTAATTTTTTGCTTCTTCAAAATTTTGGGCAATTAAAATAAAAACAAAAAAAAAATTTGAACCACAGCCAATTATTACAAAATATGCCATATAATAACAAATTGAAGAAAAAATACCCGACCCATCTTTTAAAATGGGTAAATCATATCAAATTAATGTTATCTGATGTACAGTGTGTGAGACCTCTTAAAATATTAGTACATATTCTATGGAATTTGTATGTGTGTGTATGATTTGAATCATACTATAATATTTTAATTTATATGGTATCATAAATTTTTTGGGATATATTTTATGAATTTTAGATTTTTATTTAAAAAAAACTAAGACCTTTCTCCAAATAAAATTATCACTTTGCCATCAAAACCATGTTCATAATTACTTATTTATTTATTTGTGTAAAATATTTGCAGCATATCCAAGTATTATTTTTTTTTGGATTTTATCCGCTTTTTAGTCTATAAAGATTTCAATAACTTATTTATACTTTTACATAATTCTTTTATGTTCAAAATGTTAAATAACGTGATAGGGTAGGAAAATAATTTAATTTATCATTATATATGTCAATATACATATGTTTCAATAATAAAGACATGTATATATCGGGTATTCAAATTTGAGTGAATTTAATTTATTTTTTTTTCTAGGTCCATATTTTTTTAATATTACAATGTATAATAAAAAAACACTAAGTTTGGAAAGGAAACTAGAATGACTTGAAAAAACCACTATCAAAATGCATCACTTCTATGAGTTAAGGTGTTTTTTTCAAAATTCTAGTAAACATAAACTATCATTCTTCATGTCATCCTTTTATAAATTTTATTTAAATAGTCGCCTTCTTTAAAAATTGCATTTCATGTAATAAATGGATTATGGGCTTTTTGTCCAATAAATACAAATTTATAAGCTTAATTACTTTTATGTCATATAACAAATCTTTTGTTATAACGGCGTAAATGCCGTTTTACGAAGATATAATTATTTAAATCACTTACTTATATTTGCACATAAATTTTATGCTCAAAATACTAAAAGAATGATGATAACGTATGAAAAATACCTAATTTATTATTTATAGGTCAATAACGACAACCGTGCCCATCATAACGACATTTATGTATAGATTATTCAAATTTCGTCAATTTCTCCTACTTTTTTAGGTCTTCGTCTCGCGAATATTACAACGTATAATACAATCGTATCAAAACTAGACGAAGAAAATTGATTTCCACCGATGTTTAATTGACGTTCCTCACGTAGTTTGACTATTATTTTAAGAAGTCCCATTGTCTAATGCCTTAGGATACGTATCCTTAGAACCTACTAAGGTATCATCAGTAGTTAATATGTGCACAAATTGAGCAACATAAAAACCCATAGGATGACATTAATGTATAACCTAAATTCCTCCTAACATCATCAAACTACCGACAATATCAGAATCCCTGGTCAGTATATTGACCAACAACATGCTGCTAGATAATTTAGGTCTTGAGCAACAAAAGTAACATTATGAACCAAAATAATAACAATATTAATTACTCGATGATTTTTAAGGAAAGAAACTTAGGTATTTATTTTTAAAGCAAGAATAATTTTATTTAACTTGGAAATGTAGGATAATATATTTTAAAAACTCAAAATATAGAATGATATGTTTTAAAATTTATAAATATAAGTGACACATCATTTAAAAATATGTAAACGTAGAGGAGAATCCATCCCATCTGACGACCGTGTTTCTTCAATTTGGGCTTATTCGACTCAATCGTCTCTACGTTCCTAGACATTTTAAAATATAATGTCCTATATTTACATATTTTAAAATATATTATCCCCGTTTTCCAAGTCTCTGCATAATTATTATCCTAAAAAACACAATCCCCCAAAATTATAATCCTAGAAAAAACATTTTCCTTTCATTTTAGTACCATTTATATCATAAGTAACAACAAAGTATTAGACCCATGAGAAAACAACATTAGTTCTGAACACCAAATCTCAAGATGAATTTCATCCTGTACAAGCACAAATTACAAATAAATGTTCGAGGAAATAAAAAGTACTATGAGCATGGGATAGGAAGAAAACATCATCGGTAATTACAACCCAATTTTTAGGCATTTCATCAAACACCGTCATCATATCATCTAATCTATAACTAATCAACTCAAACGCCAACCAATCTACAAGTATAACTCTACTCCAATAGGCAATAACAATCAACAACTCTATAATATCAACTCCATCAAGACTCAAAAAATCCTATCTAAACCGTATTAGAACTCATATAAATTCGGTAATAATATGTGTAAAATTCATTATCGTAAACTCAATTAAAACTTCTTCTCTAAGGATCCTCATCGTCTTGGTGAAATGCCACCTTTCTTTGCTCAATTTTCTTCTTTCTTTTCGACATCCGTAATTTTTACGCTGTCATTCGCATGCTTGAAAAATGAAATTTATAAATTTAATAATGTGCATAAAAAAAAACATAAGTACATAAAGGATTATTGCTAGATTAGTGGTCTTTGGATTACTCCACTATCATTTTATCCTAACTAGTAGTATATACTAAAAAACATAAGTACTAGATTACTAAACTAAAAAAGAATTACAAAAAAAAATTAAGCATACACCATGGATAAAGCTTTATTGATTTACATCGTTCGATGCATGAAAATTAATTGATCGCATTATCCATTTTCGTTTATTACTTCGTTAATGACTGGAGGACTAACTGTTAGAATATCTACCATCCAATTGTAATTTCGGCATCTTCCATGTTTTGGTTGTATGATTAAGGGATTTGTCTACCCCGTAGTACTCAACCAATAGATTCATCTTTTCTTTAAAAAAAAGAAAAAAAAACAGGAATATACTAATTAGGGCTTGCAAAATGATAAATGCCTAGGTTATAAAAACTACTATATCAGAACACTTGTTTTGGTTTTCAAAATAAAGAATAAAATTTGGTAACAAAAAATAAGTTGCTGGCAGCTTTCTCTGGTTCCCTTTCTCACCCGAAAACCAATAAAGTAAAAGTATGTTAAAAAAATAAAATTGAATCCCTATAAGCAACAGTTTTAAGCATAAACGGTCTAGAGAAAATAACTCACATATTAAAGGTTTGAGCAGCTAGACAAAAACATTTATTGAAGACTCATTTAGCGAACCATTAAATAGCATGACATCGCTACAGTTATTAACGAACAATTCAGCAGAAACGAATTTGAATTAAGACACAAATTAAATAATTACCCATTCTCGTATCAATACCAGGAGACAAGGTTTGACATAAATAGTATTAAAGACTATATGATAAAGGTTTAGCAATCAAAACTCATATACTGATCATAACTTTTACTTGCACAAAAAACGATAAAATAGTAAATTAGTGTCACTAAGATTAATTAGTACAGAAACAGGCTTACACACTTATCTCCTAGATATTACGAACAACAATATACTCCGAGATAGTATAAGATAGACGTCTTTACACATACAACAACCTAACTAAGTTATTTATCGAAAATCACACCCACTCTCCTAAAGTGTTAAAGCGTCAATCTTCAACTTACGCCTATCTCAATCAGCGAAGACGATGCAAACGCAATGTGTCTCTAAAGATAATTATTGTCTAGTTCAACTTTTGACACTCACAAGAGTGGTTAAACATGATTCAAATTTATTTAACATTCATAAAACTAGAGAAATTTTCTAAACAATTCAACCTTAACTGAATTAAATTGATCTGCTAAATTTCTCATTTACGAATAATTACATTCAGAAAACACCAATACTATGAAGAACTCTTATAACAGCTCCATAATATCAACTGTACCAAATTAAGGGGAAAAAATATGTGTTTTCAGGCGATAGAAACTCAACAAAACTCAGCATCGATTTCCTAATGACCAAAACAAAGAAGTTCTAAAATTCCAGTCAACAAAATCACAATAAACCTATTCAAATAAAACGTCAATGCAATATCTCAAACAACGAAATAAACCAAGGTAAGAATCAAACTTTAACCCAACAGAGAAAAAAAATATAGTCAACAGAAATATGTCAAGAAAAATCCCCAAAGACAAGACAGTAAGAAATTTACTAACAAGTATATGGAGGCACAAAATAGGTTAGCGGAGAAGAAGCAGCAAAACGTTTTTTCTCAGAATTGAAAAGGGCGATGGCAGAGAAGGGATACGAAGAGTCTTGCGGCTGTGTCCCTTATTCAAACACAAGGATTTAGGGCTAAAACATGATCGACGACGTGCATTTCTTTTCTTTATTTCTTCTTCCACCGTGACTTCTTCTTCCTCCTTCGTATGTGTATAGTGAAAATCAATTTAGATTCAATTATAGGTATACAATGAATTATTGGATATTATATATTCAAATTCTGAATAATTTTTTACTTTGTTTTATATAGGGTAAAACAGTAAATAACAATATACAATTTAAAAAATAATTTATAAATAATATATTAAACATGTGTATATGAGTTAATGCGATAAAATGCGAATACAGCGTCCAAATCTTAGATCTCCGATTATTGACGGTCAAGACGATGGCCCCATTGTAAGAAACATCCATAATACTTTTATACTCAAATTGAAAGATAGAATCATAAATATATAATAGCCCTATTTTACCACTCTTGATTTTTGGCTCAAACTACTTGACCAGTTGATGGTTTTTAAATTGATCTTGATCGTCCAATCCGTGCACCAATCACTCCTTCTTCTTTTTACTTTTTATCCTTTTTTATAATTATAATTAATTCACACCATAATTATTGCTCATTACCTTCACATTCAAACTCATAAAAATAAAAATATAATTCTCATCTACCATTAATCGAATCATGGTGGAATTCATACCTATACCAACCATGATTTGGATCGTCCTCATGTTGAGCATTTGGATTGGAGATGTTTAGCGGCGATCTTGTGGTACTTCTACTTAGTTGTGTAACATATTAGGTTTTTAAGTTTCACATCAATTGTATAAAAAATATATATATTATAGTTTTTTTTATGTGAATTCACTATGTCGATCAAAAGCTCGAATCGTCCTCATGTTGAGCTTTTTGGATTGGAGATGTTTAAGCTAGCGATCTTGTGGTTCTTCTACTTTAATTTGTGTAATAGATTGGGTTTTAAATTTCATCAATTGTATAAAAAAATAAATATTAGTGTTTTTTTATGGAACTCAATATGTCAATCCAAAAGCAAAAAATATAAATCTTTCACCATCATCCATCATATCATCATACACATCCTTCAACAAAAAGCCCTTAACATTTTCCAAAAATCATATGCAGTATTATTATGTTACTAAAAATTAAGCGAAAGCATTTTTTTTGCAGATCATATTGATGGGTACATTTTTTTTCTTGATTCTACAATATATCATATCTGAGATCTATGGATCTTTTTTGATGATTTTTTTTTGTGTAGTGATACTCTTACAACTTTGTGGTTTTTTGGTCAAGATTACATTTGTAGTTTATATAATAAATCTTCTTAGTTGTCCAAAATATTCAATAAAATTAATTATTTTTACGTAAATAAAATGTATTGAAAATTGGCTACTAAATAACAATGAATTTAACAAGCTAATTTGGATCCAAATACAAAAGTAAATACAAAACCTCGGATTGAGCGACTTGAGACTAAAGTAAATTACCATCAAGAAAACATGTTCACATTCGGGTTTTTTTTGGTAGCCAAGTCCTCATCATGAACTATGTCATTGGCCTTCACTCTACCACCACAACCGCTTAACAAAACCATTGTAAGCATCACGTGAATAATTGATTTCATGATGACATAGACAATATAATCGGATAAGCAATAGTTGAAAGGAATTTCAAAAAGTCGATTTGACAGAGCCGAGAACTATTTTACCGTCCATATCATTTGGGATTTCGACCCGGCCATCCGCCCGACCCATTTCGTTAATGGTTGGCCAAAGGAGTTGAGAAAGAGGATTCGAATGAACTCTGTAACGGATGTGTATTGATTAATCCATAATCATGGCTTTCCCATGAAAATCCCACTGAAAGTTTTGCTGAAATATTCCTTATGGATGAATTATGTCAAGATCAATTTATGACTAATATTCCTTAAGTCGCATGAAATTTATGTCGTTTGGCTGAAATTATCATATACACTAACTTGAAATTACTCCATAAAATTCATCTATTAAATTTAAGATCAAGCAACCATTGAAATTGAATTTAGTAATTGAAACATACCAATTGAAATCAATTACATCAGCTGAATTTTAGTAAATGAAATTTACCAATTGAAATCAATTACATCGGCTGAATTACATCTAAAATCCAGAATGTGCCCAATAATAAGGCATTGCCTTCTCATGGTTACTATGTGCTAATTGAATGCCAATTTTTTACTATGTTTTAATTATGGTAGTTCCATTTAATATGTTCTCATATTTGTTATGTTATTTGATTATATACTTATATAGATAGATTCTTTTTGTAAATTGATTAAGAAAAAAAAAAAAATGTATTTTTAATAATTTTTTTTATTAACATTATAAGTTTATTTAGTTAATTATTATTTTTTATTTTAACATTATTCACTTTCAAAAAGACATGCCATCTATTATAAATATTAATTCGCATTTTTTATTTTTTTCCATTATTGGTGATGATCAATCTCTTTACTATTTATTTGCAAATCATTTTATTTATAGAATCTAATAGTTCAAGTTGTTTTTAATTTGATTTGTTGAACTTCCCTCAACATGGCGTCTCAGATATCATTAGATTAAACATGTTAATGCTTCCAAAATAATATGGTTGCTAAAATTATGCGTTGTGTTTTTGAATCTTTCACGTAATCCTTTATGCGGAATGTGTATTTCATTTATCTGAGGTTTTTTGTATAATCAATCTTTTACATGTTTTATATATATATATATATATATATATATATATATATATCTAAATCATAGGAAAATTTATATAATTATTAAGAATTTTTATAAGAATGTTGGGTTTATGAATTCAAAAATGGTTTTTATTCTTATTTTTCATGATATGAAGAAAAATATATCTCTAAATCTATTTTGTAATAAAAGCTCTGATTTATTTTCGTATAATTTATCTTTACATATTTTAATATATGTATTCACATTTTATTTTATTTTCATTTAATATATTAATTTTTTTTTTCATGATATTAATTTTGATAGGATTCATGCTACCATCAAGCCATATCATTTTGATAAGTTCAAGGATAATTATGTGGAAGGCAGATTGAACACTCTTCGAAATTTCATTGTCACTCCTAACAAATCTTCGTTTAAGACGACCATTAACAAATTTAAGATCAAGTTCATATCTAATACTCGATTCAAGCAGTTGATGTAGATTTTCCTTTCAACATGTTTCTCTTTAGGGACTTTTCACAGTTAACAATTGATAATGATATCGATGAGAATCTTCTTATTGGTAACTAGATATACCATGAATATTTTTATATATTTTTATGTATAAATATTCTTTTTAAAATATATAATTAGTTCATTTATTTTAACATTTAATTTGATATTTTCATTATGTAGATGTAATAGGCCGAGTCTATTATATTGGTGATATTGTTGATAGACAAGTTGGGCCAAGAACTACAAAATTATTAGATTTGACCATAGTGGACAGTGTGTAAGTATTTTTTTATATGTATATTAAAATTTTAATTCTTTTTGTTATTTACATTTTTTTATATATTTAATACAAGGGGTTCGCGGTTGAAAGTTTCCCTCTGGGGTGATTTCATTGATGAATTGAAAAAAGTGCACGCATCTGGATATGAAACTCCACCTGTACTTATTTTCAAAATGTTTCGACCAAAAGTTTTTAACGGTATGTTTATTGACAAATGTCTAAGTTGTTAAAAAAAGTTTATATTAAAAATTGTACCTTAATTTTCAGGTGAAGTATCAATGTCAAATTCCTTCAATACCTCCCAAATTATTTTTGGTAATGACATTAAGGAAATTTCTGATCTGAAAAAGAGGTAAAATTATGTATGTTCAAAAAAATTTGAAGAGGTTTTTATATGAAATGCACGCTAATAATTCTTTTCTACTTTTTATAGTTTTGCTATTAAATCGAAAGATAAAGAAATATGTGGGTCATTTTCGTGCTCTTCTCTGCATGAAACCTGTGAAGGCAGTGATGTTTGTAACTTTGATGTGAAGTCAATTGATTGGATTCTCCGAAATAGTGTGGTTAGTGTTTATATAAAATATTATTTTTTTTCTTTTTTTTTAATATTAATTTTATATTGAATTTTATAATTTTCAGTCTGTTAATTTTCAGGTTGGTATGTATTGGATATGTGCTACAATAATTGAATTGGAGTCATATGATAACTGGTGGTTTTATTCCTGTAAGAAATGTTCTCGAAAAGTATTTAAGAATAGTGGAAAATTTTCTTGCTCTAAATGTGGAAAGGATGATGTTTCCATTGTTATAAGGTATATATGTTACCATTTTTATTTTTGTATACACACATTTATTTTTTACAATTTTTTATTTATTTTAGTTATTTTTTTAAACTGAAGTCGTTGTTAATATGGTTTTTATAATTAATAATGTTTCTAGATATGAGATAAGGGTTATTGTTGAGGATGATACGAGCAATTTTACGCTCAATCTATGGGACACTATTTGTTGTGAGCTGCTTCACAAAAGAGCTTATGAATTGTTGGAGAATTGTAAAGATGTAAGTTTTAATAATCAATTTTGTTCTATTTGTTCAATTGTTATATATATGTATTTTAAATTATCATTATTAATAATGTAAAATATTTCTTATTCTATATTTATTTTTATCGTCATTATATTTCAGAAGGATGGATATAATATCCCGCTTGAGATCCATGATCTTCTCAATCGCACACTTCTGTTTAGAATTCAAGTTAAACCCGAAGAAATTACCCAACAGAGCAGAGCTTTTAGTGTTCTCAAGGTGAATACGGATTCATCAATGATAAACAAATATTCAACTCTTCCAGAATCTAACGAGGTGTGAATATTTATCTTATTTACTATTGTGTTAATTGTTTAGATAATTTATACAACTGTAAATAAGTTTTATATTACATTGTTATAATATCAAAAATAAAAAAAAATAAAAATTGTTCAACACCATTTTTTTTTAAAGATGGCAATGAGAATCCCCTAATTTGTTGGTAAGTGAAATTTTCAATACGTCTAAGGTAATCTTTCATTTTTTTAATATGTTTTTTTTATTATTATGTATTATATATAAGTTTTTTAATCAATACAAAATTTTAATATACATAGTTTTTTTTTCCATTTACTTTTACTAGGTTGGTTCAACATGCAATGACTCCGTTTCACCCAACAAAAACATTTCATACACTGATGTTGTTTGTCTTGAAGAAACTGATGCCGTGCTAAAACGATCATTTGATGACAAGTCATCCTCAGAATGGATCTTTAAAGAAGGCCAAATCGATTTTATATGTTAAGTCTGAGAATGAGTGATCGACATACTTCTAAGTTTACTTTTCTTATATTTATTATGTTTTAAGAATAAGTTTTGATAATTTTTAATAATATGATTTTTTATTGTGCTACATTTTGATGTTCATAGAATCATTTTAGTTGATCTTTTTGACAAATCTAATCAACCAAGAACATAATCACTTAATATTAAGATCCAATATTGTAAAAAATATATCCAGAAGAACTTACAACATCCGGATGCATATCAGATATATCACTTAATTCAGTTGTTCTCAAACGAAATCCTCGGCTACACTTACTCAGATTATATTTAATTAAATTTGTATTCAGCCATCGTCATGTCCAACTTAGTTTAAATTATCCATCTCATATTAGGGATTCATAGGTACACAGACGTTTAATTACTAATTAATTTTTCATTTAAAAAAAAATTACTAATTAATTTTGAGCCATTAATTCACCCTTAACTATAGGAGATTCTCTAATTAATTTTGAGCTATATACACACTCTTAAGTATATGAGATTAACTAATTAATTTTTACCATAACTGCACACACAATTTTAAGAGCTTACCTAATTTTGGAACATGTCAAAAGTTAATAATGGATTACATAATTCGTCCAATTAGGTTGACTAATTAATTTAATCAACGACTTAACATATAGATGAATTCTAACCCTTTTTAACATTTTTTCTGACAAAAAAATATATTTTGGGTCTAATTAATTTAGTTCACTAATAATATTAAATAAGAATACATTATTAAAACAATTTAAGAGTATATTATTATATGTGTCACAATTTAGTCCCATAATAAATCATTGTTTGTTTTAATTAATAATATATTTTTAGATAAGAATATCCCATAATGAATCGTTTATCAAAAGCACAAATAAATCCATTCATTATATTAATTGGTATTCTAATTAATTCGGTTGACCAATTAATACATTCATACACACTTATACATGTATTACTGGTCAGTATATGGTATGTGATAATACCATAAAATTCTTATCAATTCGTTCACTTTTTTAAATTCTTATCAATCAATCAATTCATTATATTTCTCCATGCTTTCCTCAATTATAGGAATACACATGTTTTAATCTAAATTTGGTATTCTAATTAATTAGGTTGACCAATTAATGTATAACTATATACACGCACATAAATATATTAGTGGTATGATAATTTGCCAATCATTATGAAGATTTGTATTCAATATATTCAATATGAAGATTTACCATATACACGCACATATGAAGACCCTTTAATTGAAGATTTACCAATCAAATATTCAATATATTATTGGCATGAATATATTCAAAAACATATAATTTGGATCTAATTACGTTTTTTCTTTTTTTAAGTTCTCTCACAAAAAACTTACATGCAATTGCATATAAATTAATTTGGGTCTAAATTGGGTCTAATTTTGGACTAATGTCATGGAATACCTAATTAATTGGTATAGAATTGTCTATGTATATCATATCATATATCATATATACGTCTAATTTATAAAAAATCACAATTTATTAGAATAGTTTAAAAAAATATAAATAATATAAAGATTATATATATTTTTTATTTTAATAAATTTTTACACAATCTTTAATGTAGAGCCCTTACATAAATTTTAATTATTTTGCAAACAAATATGTCATGTATTTTTTTTCTAATGTTTTACATTTTTTTATAAAATTCAGTTGGTCTAAAAAAATTACAATTTTATTTACAGATTTTAGATAAATTTAATTGGTTATTCCTCAAGTTTAATTTATGTCAAGATCAATTGCGGCTGAAATATTCCTTAAGGATGAATTATGTAAAGATCAATTTATGACTAATATTCCTTAAGTCGCATAAAATTTATGTCATGTGGCTAAAATTATCATATACACTTGCGGCTGAAATTACTCCATAAAATTCGTCCTCTTAAATTCAAGATCAAGCAGCCATTGAAATTCATTTTAGTAATTGAAACCTACCAATTGAAATCAATTACATCGGCTGAATTACATCTAAAATCTATGAATTTTAGTAATTGAAATCTACCAATTCTTACCAATCAAGCAGCTTTATATTGGGGACGAAAAGAAATTATTTTTCTTCGGACAAATATGGAATGTGGTATATGTATGGTATATCGCTTTTTGTGTTTATCATATGATATCATACCCTAAATTATATTATTTTTAAAAAAATGGAAAACTTTTACTCAAGGTTAATATCATATGGAAATTAATTGCTTCAAATTTACATATGATTCATTTCTGTATATCTTTTTTTTTTACGGAAATTTTTATATCCAGCAAAATATATATGTATATATCTTCAATTTCCAACTACCAGTTGAGATGCAAATTTCCTTCATAATTAGTACGCTATCAATTAATATAAGGAAATATGCTATCAAATTTCAATCCCTAGAATTAAGCCTAATTCTAGATTTTTTTTTATTTTTTTTACGGAAATTCTAGAAAATTCTACCATATAAACAAATAAAGAATTTGAATAAGTCAAATTTGTATCATATGGAAATATTCGATTTCCAATAAGTAACTTCTTCCTTCATATACTCGCCTGACCGCCATGATCTTATGAACAAAACATATTATTGAAATCACTTGATATATGTACACACAGCCAATGACTACCTCCTTATCAGAAAAAACCATGATCGATTTTTCTGACTTCAGAATATCTTATCTATCTTGGAATTTGGTGGAAGCCTCCTTTGCCGATTCGTTGGTGTCGCGCACGGATCAACTCAGGGAGGATTCACCATCATTGCATCGAGGTGACTCTTATGTTGAAGAATATGGTAAAAAATTAAGTGCTTTGTGTGATCAGTTCTCGGCAGTCAACCATCCCGTTACTGAATCTGATTTTTTTTTTGCGAGGATTGGGACTTCATTTTGCAAGCTTCATCAACAACCGCATGTCGACCAATCCTCTGCCGAATTTCAGAACCCTCTTACATCAGGCGAAGTAGTTCGAACATATGATCAACTCAATGGAGGTTAAGGCTTCGTCGCAGGCTGATTCTTCCGCAGATTGTGGAAACCCTAGTCGTGGTGGATAAGGTCAGCATTCAATTTATTCTTTCAACATCAATTTTTTTTCTCCTTATACAGATTTTATATTATTTTGGACGTCAATTTTGATTATTTTCGTCGCAACTATATTAATTATGGATATCTTATGTTTTTGTTTGGAAATTTTATGTTATTTGTTGTGTATACTCGTGTGTCTTCGTGGGAAATAGAGTGGTGTTTAATGGGGGATAATTTGTATTGTTTAAGATTTTTTTGTACATTTATATATAGTGAAATTGAATGTGTGTGTATGTTTTTGTCATATTATTAAGATGCAATGATATCAATTTAAAATTAGTATTAGAATGAGGTAATGATATCAAATTTGTAATCATATCAAATTATTGATTAGCCTTGAGCTATTGATAAATTTGCTACTGTACTATAATTCTCATGCAGGCTTATTTGGCCTCTATATATATATGTAAACTTCGGTATGCCTTATACCCTCTATAAATGAAATTCCTTTTTTTCTAATAAAAAAAAAATTAGGTGAGTATTTAACTCATAATTGATGAAAATAATGGATAAATAAATCTAAACATGAAATTTAATGTATACATGAATTAGGATGAATATTTCAGCACATAAATTGACCAATTTTTACTTGAATTTGAATGTGTGTATATTTTTGTCATTTTATTAGCAGGTAATAATATCAAATTCTCCATGGATTAGTTATTAAGGTTTTTTTTTTCTTGCTTATTATGTACCAATTGCAGTTTAATATCTAGAAATCAAATTGAAAGAATAAGAATTTAGAATTTTTAATTTTTTGAAAGCGAATTGGCAATTTATTTAGTTAATAAAGTGACTTTAGACTTACCATTTATGTATATATTTTTATGTTGATTGTCAGAATAAGCGTGTATTAAATAGTATGGTAATTGATTATGATAATATATGTAGAGTAATTTGTTGTGTACTATGAAGTTAATCCCATTATTAATTAGTAAATAATACTATATTTCTCCCTTATAAGAGAGGCAATTTAGTACATAAATTTAGGGATTAAAAATTTATATATGTGGTTTAGGGTTGTGTTAAATAAATGAGTTTTGATTTGTTTTAACATCCGTTTATGATTAAAAGTAAAGAAGGTTTTTAATATTATTTAAGAAGTAATAGTGTTCCACATGTTAGATTTTTGGTGGATTTTTATTTTCTAATAGTTTCAGTTTATTTTCTAACGTATTTAGTGAGGCATTGATCACTATTTTAGTTGCAACAAGAAAGTTTAACACTGCATCGAACAAACCAATCTGCCAATTAGTTCATTTTCATAATGTTCACAATTAGGTCTCATTATTAATATCATTACTGTTATTATTATATTCTTCCATTAGATATTCATTTATTTTATTTTTTTAATGTTTAAAAAATGTTTTCAGGTGGCTATATTACTTATCCATCTTACGTGCCTTAAATCAAATCAGAGATATATTTTCTAATGGAACCTTTTATAATGAATTTCTTTTGTATTATATTGGTTCTAATATAATGGTAAACTATGTTTTTTTTTTTGTGGTGGATTGTTTTACAATAATATATTATATCATGATTTTTTATAGTGATCTGATTTTTTTTTTCTTATTTCACAGAGTCTTTCTCTAGCCATTGCTCCTCAAAGAAATTATACTATAACATATTATTTTCGGCGGTTGTGGCGTGTGAATTATGAATGGAATACAAATGTTAATTTTTTTTTATGGATGTGGTTGGGAAAATCTCATTGATTCTTATAAATTGGGATGTGGTGATAGGATCTTTTTATCGTTTTTTCGTTGTGAATTTGCTGATCTATTCGTTCGAGTGTTTGAAAAAAATGGTGATCTACGTCAAGCTCAAAATTTTATTGAACGTTGTACATTTAAACGTATGTTATATATATATATATTATTTACTCATATATTTACAATAATGTTTTTTAACTTGAGGTTTTTTACGATGTTGCGACCTTTTTTTCCCATGGGTCGATTATGTTCCAGAATTTACTGCTCCCTTTATCTCTTTATGTAGACACAACGCACGTGTGTGTGTGTGTGTGTGATAACATTTTTATCTCTTTATGTAGACTATTTCAAAGTGTTTCTGGAAGAATTATAAGAAGTCCGACATTGCATCTTTCGAGTTTTCAAGTTTGTTTGTTGGTGAAAAATGTTGGAAGGTTGGTGTCAAGAAGGAAATGAAATGTTTAATTTTCCAGTCTGGATTCAAAAGTTTTTTGCGTGATAACGCTATTAGAGTTGGTTGTTTTTGTGTATTTAAAATTCTCGAGGTTGATGTTGACGAGTTGCACATTAATGTATCCTTATTTCAGTAACGATTATATATTTAAAATTTTACCATCAGGTTATACTTTTTGTGTGTAAAAATAATGGCATGAGATGTAATTTGAAGATGTTGAGAGGGGATAGTGGAAAATGGTGTAATTACTTCATGCATTTTATGAAAATGGGTAAATAAGTTTGGGACGGACCTTTTGAGAAAAAGAGGTAAAACAACTTTGAAATGAATAGAGTATTAAATTAATTAAATATGTAAAAACTAATAACTTTCGCAACGAACGCAGATTTTAATAAAATACTAGTACATTAAAATGGAGGATGTTGTTGGAGATTCCCTTCCAAACACATAGAAAATATTGGAAAGTCATTCCTAAAATATCATGTGTTGCATATAAAAGACAAATAATCCCTAAAGATCAAATTGAAAAATGAAAATTGTACCGTTTAAGGGTCGTCTTAGTTTGGAATGAGAATGATAATGAATATCATTAATAAACCAAATAGTTTTAATGAGAATGACTTCTCATTAATTCCCATTACTTGCTCTCATTGTCCCATCATTATTCCACATTCATTTCCATTATCCACCACCCTCATTACCTCTAACTAGCAGTGAGCTTAGGATGAAACAATCGGCTTTCGAACATTCGCCGCCACCGTGGATAGAACTTTCGAAGGAGGCACATTTATGTGAGACGGTCTCACGGTGAGACGGGACTTAATTAGGGCATCAATGCTTTAACACTTTAGAAAATGTGTGTGTTGATTTGTATTGAATTATACTCCATCTCACATATGAGACCGTTTCATATGAATTTTTATCCTTCCAAATATATCATAACTACTGCAAACTAGAAAGTGGGAGTGAAAGCCAAATTAAACTCTTTTAACTACTTGGTCAGTATATAATAAGAATATATAAAAGAACGAAGATTGGTTTAAGCTTTTTAAAGCAAAAATAGAGAGAGATGTGAGAGTGTGTTTAGTCCGATCAAATCTATACATATTTAATAACAAAATATTGGGTCAAAGACCCAAAACAATTATTACAAATTGGCAGCGGTTATTGACACCGCCGACATTAGTAAGTACACCTCCCTCTCTTCAATTTTTCTTAAACAGACATATAAAAGTACAGTAATGCCCTTGTTTATTTTAAACAAATATAATTCATTAAAAAAAATTATACACCACCAATTGCTGTTGAGTTGCTGACGAGCCACCGTTGAGTCGCTTGTGTAGATCTTCTTTCGATTTTCTGTAAAAAAAATCAAACGAAATAAACTCAAATGCTTCGGAAATCTTTTTCAGATTTAGTCAAACAAAAAAATCGAAAAAAACTACATCTTTCGAAAAAAAATTTCAAAAAAAAAAAAATATAAAATTCGTTTAAAAAAAATGAAAATATACGGATCGAAAAAAATTTATGAAAAAAAAAACATGTATTTCGAAAACTTTTTTCGAAAATAATAAAAAACATCGCATAATTTTTTTTGAAAATCACTAACTGCCTAAATTAATTAAAAGAAACTTAAAAAATAGACAGGAAAGCTGAAGAAGAGGGAAGGAGAGAAAAACAAAAATCTGGTGCGTCGGGGTGGGTACAATGTCAGGGGTGGGTCGTCGGGTGGCCGGCGGCGTCGTCGGTGCATATAACCGTGGCCTTATAAATTTTCTCATGAAATTAAAAAAAAAAATTCTAATGGGACAGAAGACAAATGATATAAATTTAAATTTATTTTTATTTCGCATGTAGTGACAAGATTCAATTCTCATATCCACAACATATATATTTTAATTCTTAGTTTAATCCACGTGTTCTGTTTTTTTTAATTAAAAATTGCAACATTTTCAATAAATAATATATTTAATAATTAAAAATATAAATATGTGTATAAATGCACTAAATATAAATTAATAATTATTTAAGGTGTATATTAGTAAATTTTCTTAAACCTTGTAATAAGATTATTGTGTCAAATATTATATATCCATTTTAATATGAAGTTGAAACCTACAAGTCAAAAGAAAATAAATCGACTAAGAAAAGACTAATAAATTAATTAATACTATGTTATAATGAAAAATATTTAAAGTGAATGAATTATAATATAATATACTTTTGTCACATAAAATATGTTAAAATATACATAAAAGTAATTATAAAATAAAATTATTTATTAAGAAATTAATAATTGAATATAATTCATACTAAGATAAAATACATTTAGAAGTGAATATTTTATTTATCTTAAATTAAGTCAAATAAAAATTACTGAAAGAAAGATAAATGAATAATATTATATAATTAAATAAAACATAAAGTAATAAATATGAATTACACATTTTATAACATTAACACATATTTTAAATACATAAATAATTAGAAATTAATTATACACAAAAACTTTAATTAAGTTTCATGACACATATGACTTTTTTATAAAAAGAACCAAATAGAAAAATGACATGTGTACTCAAATTTCTCATTGAGTGACACATATGTTAAATTAACTTGGAGTTGACACATCATAGAAAAAAACTCTCTATTAGTATATAGAGGGATTTTTTGAATATTTTCTAAGAAATTTATATTATTTTAAAACTAGGTCGATTTATACATAACTAATAATAAAATATTGTACAAAGAATATAAATAAAAATTTGTAACAAAAAAAATTATTACAAATTTGTCATGAAATTTACAAATAATTAATAGTATAAATAATAAAATTTTGTATTTAATATGAATATATATTTTTAAACAAACAATTACTCCCTCCACTTTTTTTAGATTCACTTTAACACGAATTTTAATGGGGAAGTTGTTTTATTAATATTTAAAGGGAATAAAAAGCTTTTTATAAGAGTATTTTAGTTAATTTTAGATAATGAGACAAAAAAAAAACATATTTTTTAATGTAATTTTTAGAATATAAGATGCAATTTAGTGATATTTGTAGGGTGATAGGTTGAAACTCTACAATTACTTTATTGATATTTTACGTATATGATAAAAGACGGACCTTTTTTTGTTTGAGTAACACTTTTGTAAATCAAGTCTATACATGAATTTTATTATCATTATGCACATAAATTATCGTTGTTTTGCACAGAAATCATCACTGTTTAAAAAATCTTTATTTTCAAACAATGATAGTTTTTATACATAACAATGATAATTTTTATGCATAACAGTAATAATTTTTGTACATAACTGTAATATTAAAAAAATTAGAGTTCACCGTGAACTCAAATAAGCACAAGTTTTTGTCTTTGAAATTTGAGCAATGATAAAAGACGAACCTTTTTAAATTTGTGTAACACTTCTGTAAATCAGGTCTATAAATGAACTCAATCATTATTATGCACATAAATTATCCTTGTTGTGCACAAAAATTATCAATGTTTAAAAAAACTTTATTTTCAAACAATGATAGTTTTTATACATAACAATGATAATTTTTATGCATAACTGTGATAATTTTTGTACATAACTGTGATATTAAAAAAATAGAGTTCACCGTGAACTCGAATAAGCACAAGTTTTTTGTCTTTGAAATTTGAGCAATCTAAAAAAAATGGCGGAAGGAGTATCTTATATATGAAAATGTATAATTTATATACATTATACTTAAATTATTAATTGAACAATTTAAAATTAAATTATTAGTTGGATTGCAAAAAGATATAACTAGGTTGATTGTGATAAAGCTCGATTTATATACTTATTTGTACGAATATTTTACATGATATACAATTTAAATTGATTATTCAATTATTATAAATTAATTTCATGCACTACTAACAGTAAACTTAAATTATTAGTTGAATATACTTATTTGTAAGATTATTTTACATGACATGAGATTTAAATTGATTATTCAATTATTATAAATTAATTACATGCACTACTAACATTAGACTTAAATTATTAGTTGAATAAATGATTGTAAAATAATTTTAAGTTGGCTGTTATAAAACTCGATACCCACATTTTTAAGAGAAAATATTAGTTGAGACCAACATGGGACAAAGAGTGTTAATTTTTGTAAATGACACTGACCTCATCAGATAGTAGATTCTCTTTAAAGTTTTAGAGAAGATAATTTTGACTAATGGTATCTTATGGTATGACCACTAATAAGAGTTAGAGACAACCACAAAACCTTTAACTTTCTTAAGGAGAGTAATTTTGGTTAGTATATGTTGTCATGTCCAGAGTAACTATGCGGGACGATTTGAAGATTTTGATGTGGGAATGACGACAACAGATGACGATCAACGTGGTTCATAAGGAAATAATACAAAATTCTTAGAAGAAACAATATCTTTTAAATTTGTATTATTTAACAATATAAACTTTTACAACAGTTGAAGCGTCATCCATTTTCTACACCTAATTGCAAAAGTAATAATTTTTTTACAAATCAATATTACCTCGAAATGAAAAAAAAATCTTGAAATGTATAAAATAAAAATAAAGAGTACAAGGAAAAAAATTATAACTATAAGCAAAATTATTATTTCTAATTAATTTAACACAAAAATAAATATATTTAATATCATATTCATTTTATACCCATAGACCGTGCAACGCACGAGTGATATACTAGTCTTAACTAATACACCAAAACTCTCGTATAAATAATATTGAAAAGTCAGTCCAATTCCCATCGCTAGTTATTTTTAGAAATAAAGACTCTCCACTACATATTTTGAGTGAAAAGTACTATAAGATAAAAAAGAAAAATGTAGTGACTCTAAGGTACAAAATGAGACATTTTTACCCCTAGAGTCAATTTTTTATTACACTTTTGCCATCACTCTCTATTAAATTGTTTTTCCCTCTCTCTCTCTCTGTAGGTCCCGAACGGGTTTCGTGAGGGCAGAAGTCTAGAGGGAAGGGGTGAATAGACTTCTGAAAAACTTTTCGTGCGGATCAGGTGTGAAAGCAGGTTTCCTGATCAGAGTGAGAGTGAGTCAGTATGGACTGATATCCAACTTACTGATTGCCTGATGGCTGATCAGTTCGGTGTCTATCAGTTTAACTAATCGTGCGAAAGCTAATTTATACCCGTGTGAAAAACCAGTTTTAACAAACCAGATTCTCGAGTCTGTTTTCAATCAGCTGACCAAGGAGTCAAACTGATCATATCAGTTGCTTGATGCAAACTGATCCTAACTCGGAATATGTATGAGATCTTAAGTAAAGTCGTGTGCGATGGTGTAAAACAGTTAAGATCAGATAAATGCACACAAGATTTATAGTGGTTCGGACAACCAGTCCTACGTCCACTCTTCCCTATCACAAGGGGCACCAACTTAACCGACTTGGACTTAGTTTATTGTGTTAGTCCAACACATTACAACCAACAGATATTTATAGAGTTCTCACTCAATCGATCCCAGAAATCAGAACTAGAAACCCTAGTCTGAAATCTTGCTAAACAAACTTAACCTAACTTTGGGTTTGGGTAAGATTTGTTGTTGTTCCAACTGGAAATCTATCCTAGTATTTGTGTAGCCTAAAAGCTAAAGGATGAGATTTCTATGCTAAGAACAATGAGATGAACACTTAGAAATAATCTTAAAGCTTGTGTTCTTCGTGCGGAAATATTGCTATAGTACGAGCTTCTTGATAATTTCCGTCCTATTTACTCTGAAGAGCAATCCCATATTTATAGACCTCGAAACCAAGGAGCCGTTGGAGAGCAATTTGAATTTCTGGCTATATTTGGTAGATATGCAGGATTTGATGTGACGTGCTTCAGGGACGGCATGGCCGAAAGCATGAATAGTTGTCCTTTCTAGCCGTTTGACTAAGAAACACCAAATCCCGTATTGTTAGCTCCGTTCATACGTGTCTTGCTTTCATTGGTTAACAAGTACAACATATCAATGTTTGTTCACCAACTAAAGTTGACATTCTTCTTGTCCAGATTAACAACGCATGACTTGTGAAACATCAGATGATACCTGATGTAAGCTGACCTGATAAGATAAAACTGATCAGTCTACCTGATTGAGTCTTCTGGTGCCAGTTGTCTTAGCTTAACTAGCAGACTTGGCTGATGTAGGTCTTCTGGTCCTCAGTTGTTCTGATCTTCTGGTAGTCATCTGATCTTCAGGTCTTCATTACTTGATCTTCATTGTCTTCACCTGATTATTTGACTATCTGCTCGTCTGATCTTCTGACTCGTCTGGTCTTCTGACTCATTCTAGTCTTCTGATCCATTCTAGTCTTCTGATCTCCTGACCTGACCTATACATATTGAGTTCCCCCTCAATATGTGACATATCTTATACATCAGTTGTTCTATACAATAAGTATCAACTGGTCATCTCATAACAGGTATTTAAAAACATCAGTCAGCTAACAGGTCTGACTGGTCCTATTGTTGGGGAATAAGTTGCACAGATCTATTCGGGGTGAATATTTAAATACAAATTTAATTCTTATAATTATTACTAGCATGAATTAATCCTATATTAATTCAAATAATAATCCAACAACATATCATGCATGTTGGGAGATGAATTTAATAAAGAAGATTTTGATTAGATCCCAAAACCCCTGAGTATGGCATGTTCAGGATAATCTTGATAGTTGAGTCAGAATTCAGTTTTAGAGTGTTCAGGATGTTATCTGCACTGTAGAGTCAAAGATATATAGATCAAAGTTAGATTATGAAGACTCAAGAAGTTTCAAGAAACCAAGTTTCAAGATGAAATCAAGTTTCAAGTTTCAAGATGAAATCGAGAAATCAAGACTCAAAGTGAGAAATCGAGAAATCAAGTTTCAAAGATAAATCGAGAAATCAAGACTCAAAGGAGAAATCGAGAAATCAAGACTCGCTGAGAAATCAAGACTCAAAGCAGAAATCGAGAAACTAAAGACTCAGTATGAAGACTCAAGATATCGGGCCAAGATATCGTGAAGACTCAAGACATCAAGACTCGTAAGACTCAAGACACGTAAGATGTAAGATCAAGATCGAAGACAAAGGATATCAAGGCACGATGAATTATCAAGACAAAGAATGCATGAATGCTCGAAGATAAACCCCGAATGTTCCGAGGCACTGAAAATATCTATCTGAAGGATACAATACTGAGAAAAACGCAATTACTTAGAAAAATAGATATTGCCCAAGACATTCACATACAGACAAAAGGAACTAAAACTAAGTGTTGTTAAGGTTATATCACTCAGAGATATTGACCAAAAAGAGCCGTTATGTTTGTCTACACTTTGCTGAAGACAACATCCAATCAGAAGAAGACAACACCGTATTTTTTATCGACCCGAAAATGACAGTCACCAAGCATGTCGGTAGTACTATGTTATGTTCGCAAAAAGTGTTGAATGACTGCATGAAAAGCAGATTGCCTAAAACATGCTAGGGAGTTTCAAACCCTAAATATAGCCGTTCATCACACACCATAAGAGGAAACTCATGGAGCTATCTCTTCTAACGGATAGTTTTTCAAGAGTGACGTTGGTGTATGCCTAAAAATACATGTGACCCTCTACATTGAAGGTTACGGGAAATTTGTAAGCAACTCAAGAGCTCAAACTTATTATTGCAAGTTGAAGCACTCGAAAACCCAAGAATTTCCCAAGTGCTGTATATCGAAGAGAGCTCATTCACTAAGCCTAGTTTTGATAAGATATATCCAAAGCTTAGTAGAGATATCCTAGCCTTTGCATTGTACTTAATTGTAAAGGATATCTCATCCTAGTTGGAAACCAACCAAGAAACCCCAAACCCTTTTCAGAAGGTAGTTTGAGTGTGATTGTTAGTGAGTTGGAGTTGTAAAAAGAGTTAGTAAACTACATTGAGATAGTGTAAAACTCTAGAGAAGAAGTGAGTAAACTATCTTGGATATTCAGAAAGCTTGTGTGTATTTTGAGTAAGTAAACTACAGAGGTAGTCAGAAAGCTCAAAATAGAAAGGTTAGTAAACTACAGAGGTAGTCAGAAAACCTTAGGAAGTGGAAAGGTTAGTAAACTACAGAGGTAGTCAGAAAACCTTAGGAAGTGGAAATGTTAGTAAACTACAGAGGTGGTCAGAAAACCTTAGGAAGTGGTTAAGGAATTTCTCTAAAGAGTCAGAGAGAGTGGACGTAGGAGCTTGAGTCTTTGAACCACTATAACTTCTTTGCGGTTGTTTTGCTTCGCTCATTGATTATCGTTGCATATCTTTAACGAAAGCATATTTTCAGCGATACTCGATTTGGAATCAATCCACCGAAGTTGCATCTAACCAATCACGGTCTTAATCACTATTCCATTAAAAGGAAGGTTTTCAAAGAAAGCTTAAAACAGTATAAACTTAGGGCCAACCATTCCAAGACATCCGAGTAGCTATTCAAGCAACTCAATATCTCCGAAAAGTACTCAGCTCGGTTGGGATTATCGAGGTTTTCGAAGTACGGTGAGGATCCTTTGTCTCGTAGACTTTGACTCAGGCGATTTGTGCTTCTCGGGACCAAATCATCGAGACAACCTCGACCCATCCGACCTCGATGAAGAAAAAGTTTTAAAAATGAACACGTGTATTCCCCCATACACGTGTAAGACTCATTTGCACCGGACCAACAAGTGGTATCGGGCGGGAGTTCAAAAGATCACTAATTTGAAAAGTGATCACCGAATCGATCCTTTTTAAAAAAAAAACCCCATCTCGCGGTGGTTCAACTTAACCACTAGCTTTTGTTGACCATCGCCTAAATTTTCCTAGACTCCGTGGTTTCATTGAACATATATATTTTCTTGTAAACTTATAAGGCTCGGACATAATGCCTTCTAAGAAACTTCCCATGTTCTCGATGAGAGCTATGATTTGTGGAGATTAAGAATGCAGCTCATCTCGTATTCTAAGCATGAAAGAATGTGGAGAGTGGTTTTCGAAGGACCATTCCAATTCACCGAGGTGAATCCGGAGTTCGTAAAATGAGAGAAATGATCCCAGATTGAATTTCCAAAGTCGATGATCAACTTACTCGATGAGAGGAAGTTAGTCAATCTTGACTATATTGCTAAAGATACATTATATAACACTATTGATGATGGTGTTATGGGGATGATCTCTCATCGCGGAAACTACAAAGGAAATATGTGATGCACTTGTTGAGATTGCTGAGAAAGAAAAGGAGTCTGAAGAAAGTTCAAGCTCCTCAGATGAAATGTTCTCAGATAGTGATAGTGATGACATCTGTCTAATGGCTGTAGAGGAGGTAAATTCTTCTATCTCTCGTTGTTGCTCTCCTACACTAGCACAAGAGTTGTCAAGTTCCAATTTGTAAACAATCAATTTGACCCGATGGATTCTTTTGAGAGTCTTATGAAGGACTATCTTTGTTTTACAAGAAGCTGCCGAATGAAACTCAAGAGCGAACAAAAGAACCGATTCTTTGAAAATCTTAAGTGGAAAGACTCCAAAGAATCTTTGAGATCACTTCTCAATTAATGGGAACTCTTGATGAACCGGATGTTTCGAAAGTACAACTCTCGAGAAAGAGAAGTTGATAGAGACCCTAAATGGAAAACTAGAGAAATCCATCGAGGAGATTCGGTGATCGTAACTAAGTTCAATGACCTCCGAGAAGCAATTTAAACTCTACAAAAATGTGAGGATAGTCAGAGAAAGCTAACTCTATCAATTCTCGCGATCTAAAGTAATAGATGAAATTCAGAGTTATCAGAGCCTGCCACTATAAAATCTGGATTGGGATGCATTCCAGAGGGAACCTCACAAGGTCATCTGAATGCTGCTTCTAGTAGCAAGAAGACTGTCTTTGTTAAACAAGTGGCACCCATTCTTCGGACTGAAGAAATGCCCAAGGTTTTAGACAAGGGAAAAGGACCTATGGTTCCAGAAAAACTGAATGTTCAGGTAAGAAAGCCCAACCTCAGGTAAAGGCTAGAAAACCTGACCACTCAGTAGGAAATTTTCAGGCAAGTACTTCGAAGCCTCAGGCTAAGAATGCAAACCTGAAAAAGATCTCAAGACCTTGAACAAACAGAGGAATTTTCGAAGAGAAACACTCAGCAGAGACATTCTCAACTGAAAAAGACCAAGCCCTCGATATCGAAAGACCCCAATTTCAGTACAGGCAACCCAAATCCCACTTGCCTAAGGGTAAAGGTTACCTGAACCCAAGTCAACAGAGACTCAGACCAGCTGCACAAAAGCCAAAGCAATGGAACAAAAGGCCTGTACCCAAAAAAATAAATTCTAAGGCTCATGTTCATGCCAAGTCTAGCACTCATACACAGGAAACTGCTAAGGCACCCAGAGTGGTAAATGTGTATGTAGATGTTTATGGAAGACAGATCAGTCACTCTAAAGTAATTAGAGTTGTCAGGCAGATTTGGATTCCAAAAGGTACAGCTAACCTGGTAGGACCCTACACCAAATGGGTACCTAAAAATTGATCTGTTTTTCAGGTGAAAAACAAGGGCACTGAGCTGATTGAAGATCACATAGCACTGATGAGTGGAGATGAACTGGCCCCTGTTGTATGGTATCTTGACAGTGGATGCTCAAGAAATATGACAGGATTCAAGCAAATACTCAGTGACTATGTAGAGCAAAGAGACCCTCAGATCACATTTGGAGACAACTCCAAGGGACAGACTGAAGGATATGGAACTCTTGAAATTGATTCAGTTCATATCCATGGTGTTTCATATGTATCTGGATTGAAGCATAATTTGCTTTCAATAAGTCAATTCTGTGACAAGGGATTTAATGTTGAGTTCTCAAAGAACTTATGTTATGTGAAAGATGATACCTCACAGAAAATACTGCTAACTGGTACTAGAAAAGGAAATGTGTATCTTGCTGATTGGAGTTCAACTCCTAAAGATACATGTTTGGTTGCAAAAAGTTCCACAGATACCAGTTGGTTGTGGCACAAAAGGATGAATCACCTAAATTTCAAAACCCTGAATAAACTTGCAAGATTAACACTTGTGAGGGGGTTACCAAATGAAGTGTTTAGTAAAGAACATGTTTGTGATGAGTGCCAAAAAAAGGAAAACAAGTTAAAGCATCATTTAAAAACAAAGTAGATGTTTCTACTGAGAGAATACTTCAATTGTTACATATGGATCTTTTTGGTCCAGTAACACCAGTGAGCACAAATGGCGTAAAAATATACACTCGTAGTAGTTGATGACTACTCAAGATATACTTGGGTCGTATTCTTACTCAGTAAGAAAGAGACTCAGATAAAACTGCCTGAATTACTGAAAAGGCTCAGTATTGAAAAGAACCTGAGTGTGGTCAAAATCAGATCAGATAAAGGAACTGAATTTATAAACCATATTATATCTGATTATTGTGCAGCAAATGGAATAACTCATGAAACATCAGCTGCAAGGACCCCACAACAAAATGGTGTTGCTGAAAGAAGGAACAGGACTCTAAAAGAAGCTGCAAGGACAATGATACCGGGTCGATATTCCTAAAAGATTTTGTGAAATCAAGTCATCAACACTTTGCATGCTATTCACAAAACAGATCCATCTCGACCAAGAGTCAAGGCAAAACACCATACGAGCTTTGGAATGAAAGGAAGCCTCTTGTTTCTTTCTTTCGTGTGTTTGGTTGCAAGTGTTTCATACACAATAATGATAAAGATCAGTTGAAAACATTTGATAGCAAAATTGATGAAGGAATATTTTTAGGATATTCAAGTCAAGAAAACCTTGAGTTTACAATTGTGGGACTCTTTATTGTGGAAGAAACACCTCATGTTGTTTTTTGATGAATCTACTTGTGTTCAGAAGAAACAGGAACATGATGCAGGAGAACTGACCAAGAGAATCACCAGACTAAGCCTGAAAAAGAATAACAAAACATCCTCTGAACCTGAAAAGAAGAAGTCAGCCACTTTCTATGAATGGAGTGACTCAGACTCAGACAAAGAAGTTCAGGATGGAACTTGGGGATGGTGAGACTCGGGGATGGAAATTTTTTTCGAAGGAAAACCAACACAACAAAGTCGATTAATCTGAGCAGACACCGATTCAGACTCGGTATGTGGACGCCAATGAAGATGTGGTCACCGAGGCAATTTCTCGAATCTATCAACCAAAGGAGAACAAATGTCTCGACAATGTTTCGAATGGAATTTCCGAGGAAGATGATTCCTTTTCCTTTTTCGTTGTTCCCCAATTTAATGAATCGCTGAACCTAACATTTCAAATGTTGAGGATATTATTGAAGGGGAACATCTAGAAGAAGTTGGTTAGATAGTCATCCTACAAGTCAAATTGTGGGTGATCTAACTGATGGTGTCAAAACAAGAAGGTTCCATGGTGAAAGTGCATTATTCTGTTGCTTCCTATCAGAGAAAGAGCCTACTGAGATTGAAGAAGCTCTACAAGATTCATATTGGATTCTTTGCTATGCAAGAGAAGTTGAATCAATTATCAAGGAATGAAGTATGGGGAGCTAGTGGATAGGCCACGAAAGGCACAATGTTATTGGAACCAAGTGGGTATTCAAGAATAAAAGAGATGAGAACAACAACATTGTAAGAAAACAAGGCAAAGGCTAGTTGCACAAGGTTATTCCCAAGAAGAAGGCTTGGATTATGATGAAACCTTTGCTTTTGTTGTTAGACTAGAAGCCATCGATTGTTTCTGATATATCGCCCACATGAAATTCATGGTCCATCGGATGGATGTGAAAAGTGCATTTTCGAGCGGTGTGCTTAAGGAAGAGGTTTATGTGGAACAACCTCCCGGTTTTCGCATGAAGAATGACCAAGTTTCTGTGCTCAGAAAGCCTTGTATGGTCTTAAGCAAAGCACCAGAGCATGGTATGATACTCTTTCTCGGTTTCTTCATCGACCATGGTTTTATCAAAGGAATTGTTGATAGAACTTTGTTCAGGATAGAAGATGGGGAAGATATCTTACTAGTTCAGATTTATGTAGATGACATCATTTTTGGATCTCCAAATCATCAGTTGTGTGAAAAGTTTTCATTAATCGATGAAAGGAAAGTTTGAGATGTCTATGATGGGGGAGATGAATTTCTTTCTTGGACTTCAAGTGAAACAATCAAAGGAAGGAATCTTCATCAACCAAGCAAAGTACACCAGAGATCTGATTGCAAAATATGGTGTACAGAATTGCAATGCAGTTAGAATTCCTATGAATACTAACTACAAGATGGATCGATCACGAAGGCAAATCAAGAAGTCACATCGATTATAGAGGATCATTGGATCATTGCTCTATCTCACGACAAGTAGGTAGGATATAACATTTCTTTGTTGGGATATGTAAGATACCAAGCTAATCCTAAGGCTAGTCACATGGAGGCTGCTAAAAAGATACTAAAGTATCTTAAAGGCACGGTGAATAGAGGATTATGGTATCCAGGTGATGATAACCTTGAATTAACTGGTTATTCGGGATGTCGACTATGGAGGGTGTAGAATTGGTGTGAAGTCCACTACGAGAACTTGTCAATTTCTTGGAAAAGGTCGATATCCCGGTTTTCAAAGAAACAAACCTCAAAGAGCAACAAGTACTCATCAAAAATTTGAATACATGGTCGCAGTGAAGTCATTGCAGGTATGCATTCTTTGGCTAAGACAACAATTAAGGGATTATAAGATTGTAGCCAATGAAGTACCAATATTTTGTGATAATAATAGTGCTATTGCTATTTCACAAAATCCGGTATTGCACACCAGATGTAAGCATGTGGATATCAGACATCACTTCATCAGAGATCATGTAGAGAAGAAGGACATCAGGATGGAGAAGATTCATACTGATAAACAGAGAGCTGATATCTTGACTAAACCTTTGGCTGAATCAAGATTTCAGGAACTATCAGTTGAATTAGGGATGTTGGATCCAGGTGTATAGAGAAAATCTGAAAAATTGAAGGCTAAGAATCACCCGATGAGGCTAGAAGAAGAGCAAGATCAGTTGGCTGGAGAAGTGCGATGTGTCAGCAAAGAGCAATACCATATGGACACTGCACTATCCTAACTTCTGCCAAGGTATGGTGACAAGAAGGGGGAAAGACCCGAGCTGACCTGAGAGTATTATTGGCACACACCTTGGAGAGAAAGACAGATAAAGAGGCTGAAAAAAAGAATATTGCTGAAGCCTTGAAGGAAGTTGAAGCCACTGAAAAGCTCAAGTCCATACGCATACCCTGCTCCTAGGCTAGAGAATGGCTTGGTAAATGAAACAGCCATTTCTCAGGAAATTGCTCAATATGCCATCCAGTTAGGCCTGACAGGTAACAATCCTGATATCATCAAGGAGAGAGATGAGCTGAAGAAGAGGTATTATGGGATGTTTAACCTTGAAGTGCCTGTGGATGAGGTAGAAGAGAACTGAAGAGCCAGAGCTGAAGAGAAGACTGAAGAATCAAGACTGAAGACTCTTGTAATTTCTTTACCTTTTTGTCTTTTATTTCAGATAAGTTCATTGTAATCTGTAACTGTTATCATACATCAATGAAACTTTATCTTTATGCTCAAAGATAATATCTCATTATCTTTTTACATGTCTTTACTTTTGATATGCCTGATTGTTGTTGAAGAAATTGTTGGGAGATTTATTATGAAATTGTTGAGATTGATTGTGAAAGTTGTTGGGAGATATATCAATCTTGTAATAGGAAAAACCAAACCCGAGTATAGGTTAAGTGTTTTGTAACAAGATGATTTTGACATCATCAAAAAGGGGGAAATTGTTGGGAGATGAATTTAATAAAGAAGATTTTGATTAGATCTCAAAACTCCTGAGTATGACATGTTTAGGATAATCTTGATAGTTGAGTCGATTCGGGTTTTAGAGTGTTAGGATGTTATCTGCACTGAGTGTATAGTCGCAGATATAGATCAAAGTTAGATTCTCAAGACTCAAGAAGTTTTCAAGTTTAAGTATGAAATCGAGAAATCAAGACTTCGAGAAATCGAGAAATCGAAGTTTCAAAGATGAAATCGAGAAATCAAGACTAAAATGAGAAATCGAGAAATCAAGACTCAGCTGAGAAATCGAGAAATCAAGACTCAAAGTAGAAATCAAGACTCAAAGATGAAGACTAAAGATATCACCAAGATATCCGGAAGACTCGTAAGACATCAAGACTCAAGACACGTACATGTAAGATCAAGACTAAAGACTGAAGACAAAGGATACTGAAGGCACAATAATTACTGAAGACTCAGTAATGTACTGAATGCTCAGTATAAACCTGAATGTTCCGAGGTACTGAAAATATCTATCTAAAGGATACAATACTGAGAAAAACGCGATTACTTAAAAAAGTAGATATTGCCCAAGACATTCACATGCAGACAAAAGGAACTAAAACTAAGTGTTGTTAAGGTTATATCACTCAGAGATATTGACCAAAAAGAGCCATTATGTTTGTCTACACTTTTTATCAAGACAAATGCCCAATCGAAGAAGACAACATCAGATTTTATCGACACTAAAAGCGACAGTCATCAACATGTCAAGAGATTATGTTCCAGACTGCAAAAAGTGTTGAATGACTGCATGAAAAGCAGATTGCCTAAAACATGCTAGGGAGTTTCAAACCCTAAATATAGCCGTTCATCACACACCATAAGAGGAAACTCATGGAGCTATCTCTTCCAACGGATAGTTTTTCAAGAGTGACCTTGGTGTATGCCTATAAATACTTGTGACCCTCTACATTGAAGGTTACGGGAAATTTGTAAGCAACTCAAGAGCTCAAACTTATTATTGCAAGTTGAAGCACTCGAAAACCCAAGAATTTCCCAAGTGCTTTATATCGAAGAGAGCTCATTCACTAAGCCTAGTTTTGATAAGATATATCCAAAGCTTAGTAGAGATATCCTAGCCTTTGCATTGTACTTAATTGTAAAGGATATCTCATCCTAGTTGGAAACCAACCAAGAAACCCCAAACCCTTTGTAAGGTAGTTTGAGTGTGATTGTTGGTGAGTTGGAGTTATAAAGAGTTAGTAAACTACATTGAGGTAGTCAGAAAACTCTAGAGAAGAAGTGAGTAAACTATCTTGGATAGTCAGAAAGCTTGTGTGTGTTTTGAGTAAGTAAACTACAGAGGTAGTCAGAAAGCTCAAAATAGAAAGGTTAGTAAACTACAGAGATAGTCAGAAAACCTTAGGAAGTGGAAACGTTAGTAAACTACAGAGGTAGTCAGAAAACCTTAGGAAGTGGAAAGGTTAGTAAACTACAGAGGTAGTCAGAAAACCTTAGGAAGTGGTTAAGAAATTTCTCTGAAGAGTCAGAGAGAGTGGACGTAGGAGCTTGAGTCTCTGAACCACTATAACTTGCTGTGTTGTTTTGCTTTCTGTTCTGCATTGATTATCTGTTGCATATCTTTAACTGAAAGCATATTTTCACTGATACTCAGTTGGAATCAATCCACTGAAGTTGCATCTAACTGAATCACAACCTTAATCACTATTCCATTAAAAGGAAGGTTTTCAGCAAAGCTTAAAAACGAGTATAAACTTAGGGCCAACCATTCCAAGACATCCGAGTAATTTATTCAATCAACTCAAAGATCCGGTTGGGATATATGAAGTTTTAAAAGCTTCCGGGATCCTTTATCTCGAGTAGACTTTGACTTAGGGTGATTTGTGCTTCTCAGGACCAAATCATCAGGACAACCTGACCCATCTGACCTTAGTGAAGAAAAAGTTTTAAAATCACTGAACACGTGTATTCCCCCCCATATACGTGTAAGACTCGTTTGCACCGGGACCAACAATGCATATAATTAATTCATGTAAATCCTACGACGCGAATTCTACGAGTTTATGTGAACGCATTACCTCTTGGGATGACAGTGATCTGGCTGATTAGACTAACCAAAAGAACTTCCCAAGTATTCCCTTAATCCTTGTTCGACTATCCGGTGGTAGGACACTTGTGAACAATTAACAAAAGGAAAATAAATTATGTTGCACCACCTTTGTGGATTTACTAATTTTTCCAGCACATGGAATTGTACTTGGGAATGAAAGAGTCATCCCCTATTTATAGAGCATAGGTGGTCGAAAATTTTGGCAAAGAAACAATGTGGGAAAATATTTTCTTGATCTCCAAGAAATCTTGAATATATCTCCTATATTCTTTTTCCCATAATTATAATATTCCACAAAATCCCACCTACTCTTTGTTATGGATAATTTCGAAAATTATGGGTCAAGATTCCAAGATTTGGATCTTCTTGAATTTATGAGATATTCTTGTATTTCAAGAAATACATATCTTCCATAATATATTTTCAAGAAAATCAAGAAAATATTTCTTGCCCTTAATTTATCAAAATTTCGAAATTCTCTTATAGATAACCAAGTGGGAGATTTCTTGAATTTAATGAGATAATCTTGTATTCCAAGAATACATATCTTCATTCCATAACAAAATTCAAATAAAATCTTTCTCCCCTTTTATCCATAAATTTAATTTAATGAGGAAAAATAAGCAACAATATTTATTTTATTTTAAACACCTTTTTCAGTTATTGGACTATATGTTGGGCTACTCAGGGGGCCTTTAGGAGAATTAAGATTGGACCTTTCAATGGATCTTGAATTATCAATATTGAGCCACAATATTATTCAAGCCCATAAATATTAATTAATCCCACTACATAATTAATATTGCACTATCCATCTTAACCCATATTACAGTCAATATGGCTCCCGGTTATTATTTCTCATGTTTAAGATTATCTAGCCCATTAATTAATTCAAGCCACTGAAATAACTTTCTGTTAATTAATATCTTTTGTCCTTGGTCAAGGAACAATTCAACATTATTATCCATACCAGAAACTAATTCCACTTGCAAGATTTGGTATGATAAAGCTTATGAACCTCCCAAGGGGGCAAATCGAACAAGCGTACTTGCACACGATTCTCCGTATTAAATCTTAGCAATCACATGTGACCAATAATATTGCCCAAGATAAAAAGTATTGAATCTCGTTGATTCTCTACCCATGATAAGTCAAAGCAATAGTTACCAATCACACGTGATCCTATTTAAGGAACGAAGATTAAGAAATAACGAACCACCGAGGTCTAATTCTTCCTTGTTGAGTTTCTCAAGAATTTGTCCTCCCCAAGGTCCTATTCAAAGGCATAAACTAGTGTAATCTCTTGGTCAAGACAAGCCAATCTGAGCCTTACACTTCAACCTTTCGCGATGGATTGTTCATTTCCATCTAGGTCGTGAATGGACTTTTTAATTACAAGGGACTGTTAATTTAATCCGTGATCGGTATCACTAAATTAACTACAATGTAACACGACGATTTATTGAGCAGTTAAAAGTAAATATATGTAACATTAGATAATATTTAAAGCAATGATAAACAATTTATTTCAATAAATAAGTCGAAATTCGGTTTTGATTATACAAAGTAAAAGCATAACAAGATAATCCCAACAATCTCCCATTGTAGGTCCCGAGCGGGTTATGTGACGAAGATTAACAATGGTCGGTGTGAGAGCACCCGGAGCGGCAATGAATCGCTTTTTCGATCTAACTTCTTCTATGATGAAGAATTATCGATTAGGCGATTTTTAAGTTTTATGAAAAACCGGTTTGTATAAGTTCAAGTTTTATCTTTTTAATTAAAGTCCATATCTTAACTTAGAAACTTTAAATTTGCGATGTTAGCGGTTAATGCAAAAAATATATGGTAGGACAAACCGATCCTACGTCCACTCTTCCCTTTCACAAGTGGGCACCAACTTAACCCATTTAACCGATGGACTTAGATTAGTGTGTTAGTCCAACCTGAAGACACCAAAGATGTTTTAAGAGTTCTCATTTCGATCCTAAATAGTCTTTAGAAAATGGCGCTAAACAACTTATCCTAACTTGGGGGTTTGGGTAAGATTGTTGAGGTTCAACTATGAAAATTTGATAGCTAGATGAAAAAGATTTCTTGCTAAGAACTTATGGGATGAACCTGATGTAAAATAAGCTTGTTGTTGTGTTCTTCGTGCGGAAATCGACTATAGTTTGAGCTTTTGATTATGTTGTTTGTCCAAGCATTTAGTGTATCACTTTCAAGTGTGATCCCATATTTATAACCTTGAGATCAAAAGCCGTTGTAACAATTTGAATCTCGCTATTTAAATGAGACATTGCAGCTTGATGCGACGTCTTGAGAACGGCATGGCCGAAAATTATATGAGAGTCGAAACATATCGCTCTGTTCATACGTGTTTCTTCCTTATTGGATGAAAGCTTGCTTTGCGGTGTTGTTCCTCAACTAAGGTTGGTATTCATCTTGTTGAGATAAACAATTTATTGGATCACGGTCGATCTGGGAATTCTTCGAAATTCAACCGGGCCGACTTTCCGTCTTATATTATAAGATTTTTCCTTTACTTTCCATATCGATAAACGATCATTTCTCCCACGACCTTTACATATTCAAATTTGACCTATCTATTATATGATCATTATCAATATATAAACATCGCACGCTAAATGGTCTTTGTTACATGTGTTTTTGGAACTTTCATCAAAACTATAAATTTCCCAACAATTTCTTTTGATCAAAACACTTGAGAAACCAAAATTGATAAGTATGGTCGGAAGACAAAGAGATTTTGTCTTGGGATTTAAAAATAAACTTTTCATTAGATATGATGATTACATGTTACATCGAGAAAAGTTTTTGAAATTAAGCATTTTGATCCCTAGGCGTCTTGAATCTTCACTCTCGGGCTTGTATCCTTGGCATTTCTCTTTGGTCTTGTGGAATGTTGAAAATCGATAGAGTTTCCATTTGACATCGGTTATACGCACTTGATCGATTATCCGTGATTTGCTCAAGATGTTTAGAATCTCAATGTGTCAAATGAGCCATCCGCCTTGTGGATCATACTCTTGAGATATCTTTACATTTATAAAGCTTGGCCTCATTTTCCGGATACTTGTAAAAGCGGATATTTATTCTCAAACGGTTGAGGAACTCATCATCCGGTGATTCTTCTTTTGGAACAAGATCAAGGACAAAAAGGCATCTAGAAGCCATTCACTTCGATCTTATTCCATTCCTCAAAGGCGTGTGCGGCATTTTTTTGGTATGAACGGACTGCCGGCAAATCGAGGTTCTGCAGTTAATCCTTTCTTAGCCCTTGATTTGAACTATTTCAACCCTTCTACATCTATTCTTTCTTCTTCTTCCAGCGCTCTTTGGACAATTTTTATAGCTCCCTTATCGGATAAGATGGTGACTTTCCATGGTAAGGGTCAGATTTTGATGTATCAATGGCCTTTCTTGCAATTGAGCTTTGTCCATGGGCCTTGTCTCCGATGTGTCTTGGAATCCTTCCTTTTTTGGTTTGATCAAAAAGCGATTGAGGTGGGGCTCAGAGACCCAAAGTTATTTAGATCATTAGCGAGATAAACTCAAGATTGAGCTGTTATGTCAGTTCTTTCTTAGGGCGTTTTCCAAAGTGTCCGAATCATTTTCTAATAACTCGATTGGCGTCGAAAAAAAGATTGAATCCACTGTTTCAACTTGTCATCCAGTTTCAGGATGTGGTCATAGATTGGGAGCTGGATCTCAACGATTTGTTTGAGATCGATTTGTCTTCGGTTATTCATCAATCTCTTTTTGGGAGATATCTCGAAGTTGCCGGTGGTGATTTGAGATGTGGTGGATCCATCAGAATTGTTTGAACTGCAGACACCGGCGTCTCGCATTCACCAATGTTCTTTCGATCTCGGCTTCTCTTCTTGCATATCTTCTGTTGATCGAGGCTTTCCGATTTATCGACCATATGATTTTTGGAATCCTTTTGCGGGTCTTCAATGGCTCGGGTCAAAATCTGAACTCATCGCACCACCCATCTGTTCAACAAGTAAGATAAGCCTTTTTTCGAGATCTCTCGGTGAGGATCTCCATGATTCTCTTATAGCGAGGATGGGTCATCTCATCAATCTCTCTTTCATTGATGGTCTTTGTTGATCTGGGGATCTGAATTGTCAGATTACATTGGATTCTTGGATGAATAGATTGGTTCAACTGCGTGGTTTTTGTAGTGGCGGTTGTATACGTTTTTTAGTGAATCGAGAGACATGGAATCCTTTATAAGAGTTCAAAACATGCTTTTCTGAGATGAGAAGCTTGGTCCCGATTTTCATCTTCTTCGACTGCATCTTCTAGTCTTAGAGTCGAGGGTAGGTTCTTTTGCTTTCTTTGGCCTCTTCTCTGGGCCTTCACGATTTTTCCCAACCGTGGGTGTGGATGTCTTCTTTGCTCTTTCCTTTCTTGATTTTGTTGGAAGGTGTCATCGTGGTATATCAAAGAAGGCATTGTAGGACTTGATTCCTCGATTCCATTCGGCTTGGCGGTTTGTCTTTTCCACGAACCTTGTTGAGATGACTCTCTTTTTCGAAAAGACACCTGGATTATTGACTCCAAATTTTTTGTTCTTGGACAGATGGCTTTTCGAAGCCGTGCAATTGAATGAGCCCATCAATTAAGTCGCCATCGTACATTTTGGTGATGTGAGAGCATCCCGGGCTAAAACGAGATTCCCATGATCGTTCTTGATAGAATGTCCAATGTACTTTCTTTTGAGCATTGGCGCGATCATTTCTCGATGTTTGTCCGCCTCTCTTAAAGCTCCTCTCGATTTCTTCATCCTCATTCTCCTCAACTTTTGCAAATGTGAAGCATTTTGATCCCAGTGATACGCAATCGATTTCATCTCCGATTATTTGTCGACATCGGTTTTGTATCCACACTCAAATTTTGCAAGAATTGAAGTTGCATCACTGGATTTCAATATGTTTATCCGGCCTTCCAATTTGTTCCACCTCCGTGGATTCGAGAATCCTCGGTGGTTCCAAATCAACGAACTTATCCTCAAAGATCTTTTGCATAATTGCACATGATCTTTCAAGTCCATGAGTGGCCATTCTGGTGAGATAGACTCATTAAAGCATAATCAATATCAATATCATTCCGCGGAAAACAAAAGGCAATGAAGCATAAATTCAAAACAACTTTTGAAAACAATGTTTTCGGAAAGAAAGATTCATCATTAAGCTTAAAAGAAAATATTACCGATTAGAGAAGATTTTGAAGCGTGAGAGTAAAATTTGAAGTTTTTCAATGAGAGTAATGCAAGTTTGTCGAGAAAAACTAGGGTAAGGTTTGATGAATCTTATATTCGGAGGGTACAATAAGACAAGATTTTGAAGATCAATCGTTTTTGAAAAGATTATGCGCTCCAGATTTAGCGGTTTTGATCGTAGGGTTACGCACACAAAACTTTTGGATTTAAAAGCACGATCAAGTAGCGGTTAATACATGTACCCAGCGTCGCGTTAAATGATTTTGCGAGTACACGTCCACAAGGATAGTGAATGTACGATGAAGCAAATAAAAATCGATCCAGATAAATAAATTAAGAACAAGAGAAGAGATCAGATTCGGTTGGTGATGTTGTTATCAAATCAATATTACTTGTCAATGTTGATTCCACTTGTTGATCTTAATCATTCTAAGCCTTAAGAAATTTTAACTGATCCTTTTTCGTGGTTGCTCGATTTGTTGAAACTTAGATCTTTAGTCGTCGTTTCCATCCTCCTTGGGTTAAGTTCCCCCTTCAAATGATATTTTTTTTTGATTTCTTGGAGTTTAGCTCGGCCAGATCTCTTGCTATCCGATCATCTTGTAAGTAATCGATTTTGGTTGATCCTGGCAATTCTTGGGATAAGTGTTACCGCCAAAACTTAGTCTAGAGTAGTAGCTTCTATTCCTAAGTAGGCGTGATTGACATGCGTAAATATAAATACGAATCTCCAAGAATAAATTATCGATCAGCTGTCCTTTTGATCTGAAATTTGTTCCGGATAAACTTCTTGAAATGTCATTTGCATCTCTTGGCCTCTATAAATTGGACCAATGTTTTCACAACATCACCCATTCACCATACTTATCTTCTTTGTAAGAATCATGTATCTTGGTTGTGTGAGACTTAAAGAGCCAAACACTTTTACACCGTTTTATATGGTTTCATCCTCAAATCAACCCTTTGATCCCTTATTCTTTGTTTTCTTCATCATCTTCGATTTTGGCATTTAGTTTAGGCTTCGGATTCATTTAAACCGAGAATCAAGTATGCAGTGTCTATTTGGATAACGTAATTGGAACCATATATGCGGTATAAAATCATGTTCCATGACCAACTCTTTGGCACACGTGCTCCATTCGACCATTGAGCCCTACTAACCTCCTCCCTTTTAGGGCTCTGGCTTAATCTGTCAATGCGCTCTCACTTCACTTGGAGAGTCCATCGGTTTGGCATGGGATTACCTTTGAAACCTCTTCACCTGTTAAGTGGGGAAAATTCGTCGATTTCATAAAATCTCTCTCTCTTCCCCTCATTAACACTTAACTAATGAGTTCGGGTTTGGGTTTGGATGGTTAAGGGTCCTAGGTTTAGGATTTTTGGTTAACATTAGAACATACGACCTCGGGTCTTTTCCACTTGTAATCGTAATGTAACCTCACCTTCGGTTTTTATCAATGAAAAACATTATTTCATTTTGTTGTGTAAATTCACGCTTTCTTTTCGCGATTGATCTTCTTAATCTCTGAATCTTGCTTGTTGAATATCAATTAAAAAACGAATCACAAAAGAAATACTATCAAATTTGATTTAATCGAGATAATCCTTTTGTCCGATAAACCTTGAATCGATCGGTTCCTTTAAACCGATAGACTTTAAATCGATAAACTAAAACACCGATCGATTTTGCTTATCGGTCTCTTGAGATCGCTTAAGATACCAAACTCAATCGATTTCTCTCCCGTTAGTCTTTAACCACAGTTCGAGAGCATTTGAGAAACATTTTTGGTGACATTTCTCCAAGATCTAGAAGTCCTAATTTCATTGCATAAATCTCGAATCGACCTCGGATAAGTGGCTTGGTTAGAATATCATTTCATAATGAATCTTTTCATCGATAGACGTGATCTCTTATGAAGTGGTAATCTACATGCTTGCATCCATTTCCAAAAAGCTTCAATGTTGTAATTTTCGATCGAGCGAGCGATTTTTCCTCGGACCATATATTTCGCTTCGGTTGTTGATGTCGCAACCCCGCTTTTTTGTTAAAAGGGTTCAAGGTTGATTTACTGAGTCGATCTTGCAACCTCCATCAGAATCGAATACCCACTAAGCTTCTAGATTATCATCGATGGGTAGAATAAACCAAGGTTTATTGTTGGAGATATAAAATCAATACCGCTTCTAGGGTGGCGACGAAATCTGGCACATACACCCTACTCGAAAAGACTTGATCGGTTTTTCCTTATGATTCGGATCCATCTTGAAGCAAATCATCATAAATTTTGGCTTTTGAATTTGAATTCAAAGGCAAAATATTCTAGTGTACTTTGCTTCGAGATGAATATCCCCGAAAGAGAAAATAATTCAACCCATCATGGACATCTCGAATTTCCTTGAGTAATCTTTCAATAAAGATCCGAAGATGACAAAATCCCACGAACTGAACCATCGAATATCTTCTCCATCTTCTATTCCGAATAAGGTTACATCTTTTTGTTTTAGTGAACCCATCGATCAAGAACCGAGACATACATCCGCTCGCGGTGAACGATCTTTTCTTAAACGATACACTTGGTTGCCTTTTTTTCAAAGCCCGGAGGTTGTTCGACTAAATTCCTCCGCTTAGTCCAAATGCCCTGAACCCTTGGTTGCCGAATTTTTTACCCTCCAAACATGATTCACAGATTGTCGAATTGGTAAAGAACAAGTCTTGAAAAACTCTTGTTCTTGAAATCCATTTAGGCCAATTACGTCTTTCACCAACCTTCGTAATGGCTAGATCTTGTAATCTTTCGATTTATAGGTTCCCCAATCTAGATGCAATACATGGCACTTTCACCAATCGATGTCTAGTTTTAATTTTCAAATCGAGTTGGAAGTCAACGATTTGTTACGTTTTTTTAAAATCTTAAATTGGGAAAGGTTATGTGTTACAAGTCTCGCATTGATGTTGGAATCATCGTATGAAATGCAAATTCAGATAGAGATTTATTCTCGGTGAATCGGCTTTTTTATCGATTGTTGTTCGTACCTTAGGACGTAGATCTGGAATGAAAAATTTATCAAAAAGAGAAATGGTAACAACTTTCTTTAAAAGTACATAGGGGTGTTTCTTCCACAACAAGGGAATATCCATCAAGAAAAAGTTTAAAACTAAATCAAATTTTTCAAAAAAAATGGAAGTAAAAAAAGAAGAAATCAAATTCCCACGGAAGTTAAAGGTGTTTTGTAGTGAAAGAACATCTTTAAAATTAAAACGCCATTTTCAAAAGATCTGCACTTCTCCCATCGTCCTCGCATGTTTCCGCTTATACCAAACTTAAGCAAAAATCGGTAATCGTAACAAACATTTTGTAATCTTCTTAGGATGGAGGATCTTCTTATGTAAGAATATAACATAAACTTAAGTCATCTGGTCCGCGGGTTGATCCAATTTCTTTGAATGAAGCTTTGACTGTTTTCCCTTGACATGAATGTGAAACAAACAAGTTCCAGATTGATTTTCCACCTTTTTGTTTCAACAATCAGATATTTCGAGATCGTCCTTTTTCCATAAATGGGAGGCATACGCGAGCTAAACAAGTTTCAACAACTAATCTCGTGAGAATTACCTCGGGTTTTTTCCTTTGGATTTCTGAGGGTTAGGTTTGGATTTGGGGGGATCGAACAGTCTCCTATACTGTCAACATAATCATACTTATCCTCTTATCTTTTCACGATTTGTATGATTACTTGTGTGAACCTTGGATGACTTAGAAGACTTTTGTCCTAAATTTCTCCCGGTAAATACGGGTTCGCTACCATCTTATCCTTTCCAAGAACTTGCGGGATTGCTCTGATTTGATCATTAGTCTTGTGAGGGTTTCTTTTCCCATTTCTTGGTTTTCCTTTATTCTTTCATCATTTCAGATTAGATACAAGTTTTGGTGTATCTTTTTTTGAGATGAATCATCGGGGCTTTTTTGAGGATGTGGAGGGTTTCTTTGTCCTCCTTATCAATCTTTACAACGGTTTGAGATGATTTTTGAAAAAACATCTATTTTTCTTCGCATGATTTTCCTCGAAGAGGATTTCGAGGACTTTTTTCATCATTTTCCTTGCAAGATTTTGAAGTCACCACTGTTAATTTCCATCTGTTCTTTGATCTGGGATGAAATTTTAAATTCCTCGATTACCCGAGATTTGGTGATCATTTTCTTAGATCTTTAGCCTTTCCTTTCAACCAAAGTGAGCTGAGGTCAAGATTTACAAGATCATCCACGAAGAAAATTTGGAGGATCTTCCATTAGATACTCAAGATAGTGGATCTTATAGCTCTTTTGGTAAGGATTGGAGATGAAATCAATCTTAGTCTTGAAATCTCACATTTTCTAAACCGTTGCTCTCTTTTGTGAGGATCTCAAGTTCCTCAAATCGATCCAACACCATAACCCTAAGGTTTCTTCCGATTGGTTATCTCTTCCTTCCTTCGTCCTCGACTATCTCTTTTTTCATCTCTCGCGGATCCCTCCGATCATCGATCTGGTTCTTCTGGAGATCTATTTCGATTTATTTCGCCCCTCGCTATGTTGATAGTCCTTATAAAATCTTTACTTACCAAGTTGTATATCCGACTTCTCAAGCTTCGTAAGCAACGCGAACATCGGCCGACTTAATATATTTCCAATGGGTTCATAAGATCGTTGCCTTGAAAGCAACCCGATTTTGAAGTCGAGGTTTTTGAGGGGCCTCATATTCTTTCAATCATCGTGAGCTTTTAAGACTCAAGAACAAGCTACTAGGTTTCATTCTTGAAATGTCCCGCAATCTTTGATTACCGTGACCTTCATGTCCCACTTCTTGGTAGAGACCTTAGGATCTTATAGTTGATATCTTTATCACCATCTCTACCAAGTTCTCGAAGCTTGTTTATAGACATTGTAATTCTTCCATCGAGTTCGTTGATGGTTTTGTTGGGCAGCATCTTCGAACTTCACCGCCGCTTTTGAATCATCATTTCCTTCGCAGATTCAAACCCGTGAGTATCCCACATTGCTTTGCAGATTTGAGATACTTAATCTTCTTTGGTGACCTTATCCATTGTCTTCATGATGATATGTCTTTGCAATGGTGTCCAGAGATGCCTGTCCAGTACGGGCTTTTTTTCGCACAAGACTTTGATCTCCTTCCAGGATCAAAATGATGATGGGTCCTTTGACTTCCATCATTGAAGCCTAGATGGTTGGACATTATAAGTCGCATACTCATCAATAGAGAAAAGCAGATCATGATACATAAATAGGATGTGTTATCCATGCCGAGTATTTTGGAAAATGAATGAGTTTTTAAAACGGTTTTTAGAAGGTTCAGATGACCACAATGATGTAGAGTGGTTTGAAGAAAATAACCACTTTGTAGGTAACATGTGATAAGTCTAGAAATATATCACAAGGTTCGATCGAGTGAACATGCGATCATATTAAAATCTCAAAAAAAAGTATGGAAGCTTAAGTTTTACCCGTGAAAAACCGGTTTGTATAAATCGATTCCAAGTTTTATCTTTTAATCGATGATTTAAATCGAAAGCTTGGTCTTTTCGATCTTAACTTAGAATGTTGCGCTTTTAAGATTGTGCACATGAGAGCAGTTAATCAAAGCAAAGAAAACACAAGATTTATAGTGGTTCGGACAAACCAGCCCCACGCCCACTCTTCCTTTCACAAGGGCACCAACTTAACCGACTTTAACCGATCGATTTAGATTAGTGTGTTAGTCCAACACAAGACACCAACAGATGTTTTAAGATCACTCAACCGATAAATCGAAGATTAGAAACCCTAGATCGAAATCTTGCTAAACAACTTATCCTAACTTGGGGTTTGGGTAAGATTGTTGAGGTTCCAACTATGAAATCTTTTTCATGATAAAGTTGACTCGATTAGATGAAAAGATTTCTTGCTAAGAACTTATGGGATGAACACAATGTAAAATAAGCTTTTGTTGTGTTCTTCGTATGGAAATCGACTATAGTTTGAGCTTCTTGATTATGTTGTTTGTCCAAGCATTTCCGTATCACCGGGGTGTGATCCCATATTTATGAACCTTGAGATCGTTGGAGAGCAATTTGAATCTCGTGCTATTTTAGGTAGAGTTGCAGTGCTTGATGTGGCGTGCTTGAGGAAAAGCATGGCCGAAAGATTATCTTTTGAGAGAGCAACATCGAATCCATAACGGTTCATACGTGTTTCTTCCTTATCGAATCATCCTAATTTGGATTCATTCAATGATAAGATGAAAATCATCTTATGATCCTCGGTCACCGAATCGATCACCCACCGATGGAGTCAATTTATTAGGTCTTCTGGTCCTTCCGAAGTCATCCGAATAAGAGGTTTTCAATTAAATTATTTAGAACGACGAAAAGTTTTAATTGATTTTTCCGATTCTTCAGATCGACCTTTACATATTGAATCAATATTGACCATCTATTACATAATTTTTTAATACAACAACCGGTCTCCTATAAAAATTTAAACATAAAGGTGAATGTGTCCGAGGTCCTATTACATGTGTTTTTGGAACTTTCATCAAAACTATAAATTTCCCAACACCCACTTATTCAAAGTCCGCTTTTTAAGTATACTATTAAACAGAGTGACATCTAATGTCACCTACATAACCTAATAATTTCTCCCACTTATACTCAAAGCAGATTGGCAAACGGTCTTGACACTCATTCCTTCCACATGTCTCGAATGTATTCAGAAAGGCGCACTTTTGTGAATGGATCCGCTAGGTTATCCTCGACGCTAACATCTATATCTCCTCTCTTAACGATATCTCGTGATAAGATGGTATTTCCTTTCAATGTGTTTGTTCTTGTGGGCTCTTGGTTCCTTGAATTTGCAAAAGATTGTCACAATTCTTGATTCTGTTTGGGCAAATTTGGAACCACATTCAAGTCCACTAGGAAGTTCTTGAGTTAAACCGATTTGCCTCAAAGAAGATTACATATTGGCTTCCATGGTAGAATCATGACGATTTCGCTGACGCTTCTCCATGTCACGGCTCCTCCCCATGCAAAAAACACTACTGGAGGTAGATTTTCCGGAGTCTATGTCCGATTGGAAATTCGAGTCAGCAGAGTGGCCATGGGGGATTGGACTATCTCGACCGATAAACCAACATTCTATCCCGAGTTCTTTTCAGATACTTCGTATCGTTTTAATCGGCCCAATGTTCTTTCCCCTAAGTTACTTTGATATCTTGCCACCATGCCATCGCAAAAGCAGATAGGTCTCGCATAATGATTGCATACATAAGGCTTCCGGATACCAAGCATAAGGAATTCCTTTCATGTCATCTATCTCTTTTTTGCGTCTTAGGGCACATTTTCGATAGATGGATTCCATGTCCGAAAGGTTGCCTTTCTTAGAATCTTGCATCTTTGAATCGTTTCAAAGCAATTGTCTATAGATGAAGCTTGAGATAAGCCTATCATCCTTTCTTGCGATCTCGAGTGATCTTGATCCCAAGGATGTGTCCGGCCCCTAAGTCCTTCATATCAAACTTTTTTGAAAGCCATGCCCTTACGCCCCGATAACACCTTCACATCGTCCTCGATGATCGAATGTCGATACGATAGTACTAAGAATACCAATTGATTCCAACACGCTTTTTGTACACACAACTTTGAACTCATTTTGAATAAGACTTTATAACATGATCAAAACATTGGTTCCAAGCTGCGAATGCCTGTTTGAGTCCGTAAATGGAATTCATGAGCTTACAAACTAGGTGTTCTTGGCCTTTTCAATGAAGCCTTGGGGTTGTCAGATATATATCTCTTCATCAAGACTTAGTTGGGAAAGCCGTCTTGACATCCATTTGCTGATTTCAAAGTCGAGATGCGCAGCAATCGATAAGAGAATACAGATGGACTTAAGCATGGCTACGGGCGAAAAAGTTTCCTCATAATCGATCCCTTCTTTCTGAGTATAACCTTTCGCTACGAGTCTTGCTTTGTAGGTTTCCACCTTCCCGTCCGTTCCTCTTTTTCTCTTATACACCCACTTGCAACCAATGGGTTGTGGTTCGACTAGCTCCCACACTCTGTTATGAAACATAGAACCCATTTCAGCTCTCATTGCTGTTTGCCAAGAATCTGCATCCTTGTCTTGGATTGCCTCGTCATATGTCCATGAGTCTGATTCGTCTTGTCCGGGAATCAAGTCCGAGGACTCTCCTATTCCCATGAATCTCTCGGACTGTTTCACAACCCTCCCACTACGACGAGGCTCCGGTTGTGTAAGTGTGTTGTTTGGTATGTCATCTTGTACAATTGGCATTTGGTTAGCCTTCTTAGCTCATTTAAGGTAATCTCACTTCTGGGTCTTCTTTCGTTCATATAGTCTTCTTCCAAAAATCTAAAGTGGGTGCTAATGACCACCTTTTGATCTTTGGGACCATAGAACATACACCCTTTTGTTCCCTCGGGGTATCTTACAAACAACCTTAATTCTGATCGAGGATCCAATTTTCCGGCTTCCTTGTCCAACACGTAGGCCGGACACCCCCAAATCCTCATGTGTCTCATACTAGGCTGCGCCCACCACCCACAATTCTTTGGGAGTTTTGGGAACCCGATTTGGATGGCACCAAGTTCAAGAATGTAAGTTGTTGTTTCCAAGGCATGACCCAGAACGACTTGGGAAGACATAACTCATCACAGATCTAACCATTTCCAAAAAAGTTTTGTTTCTTCGCCTCAACCCCGCTTTTGTTGAGGGGTTCCGGTGCAAATGAGTCGGGATGCAATCCCTTCATCGATAAGTAGTTCAAAAACTCATCGCCGAGGTATTCCACGATCAATCGTAGAGACTTGATACGCTTTTTCCCTATGATTCTCGCTTGAGCCTTAAATTCTTTGAATTTCTCAAAGGTCTCAGATTTATGCTTCATAAGGAAAAATATAACCCTTGAGTAATCATCAATAAAAGTGACAAAATACTCATAACCTCCTCTTGCTTTGGCTGACATTGGACCACATACATCTCTGGTGAACGATCTCTAACACTTCTTTGGCTCTATTCCCTTGGCTCCAAATGCCCTCTTGGTCATTTTTTACCTCCAAACATGATTCACAGGTTGGAATTGGTTCAACTTGAAAAACTCCAAAGGAACCGCCTTTCACCAACCTTTGGATCCTCTTTTTGATTTATATGACCCAATCTTAGATGCCAAAGAAGTGTCTCATTCACGCCCCGATCAACGTTTTCTTTTTCAAAAAAAGTTGATGTGTTATAGAGATGCATTTTCGTGAGTGGTGGAAAGTTAATTGTATAGAGATTATTCGACAACGTTCCATGACGTATAAATTTATCAAAAAGAGAAATGGTAACAACTTTATTAAAAGCGAATATCCATCAAGAAAAAGTTTAAAAACTGAAATCAAATTCTTTCTAAAATTTAGGAACGTAAAGAACATCTCTTAAAATTAAAACTCGTCTTCAAAAGACAGTGCACTTCTCCCATCGCTTCACCGCCACTCTAGATAGCATCGCCCAAAGGTGATGAGGATCTCACTCCCACTAAGTTGCCGGGTCCGCTTGACCCCCCGAATGTGAAACAAACATCAATGGATCCCAGATCCACCACCCATAAATGGGGAGGCATACGCCGCTAAACAAGTTTCAACAACTAATGCGTGAGAATTACCTTTATTTCTATTCCCTTTGGGATTGAGACCTCGAGTGTCCTACTCTCCCGCTTTCCAAAACTTTCTTGCTTGATTCCATGCTCTTATTTGATGTTGAGTCTGCTTGGTTCAACTTTCTTTTCTTTTTTCATCATCCTTGTATTAGGATGAAAAGGGTTTGCTTTTCCCCAAGTTCTTTTCCTCAAGGCCCCTTTCCCTTTCAACCAAAGTGAGAGCATTTACAAGATCATCCAACGAAAATCTAGATCTTCCATTAGATACTCAAGATAGTGGTGATTATAGCTCTTTGGTAAGGATTGGAGAATGAAATCAATCTTAGTCTTGAAATCACATTTTTCGCCGAGGATCTCAAGTTCCTCAAATAACACCATAACCCTAAGGACGTCTTGCAATGTCGCCCTTTTTTTTCATTTTTAATTCAGCAATTTCTTGCTTCACACTTTTGATTGCCATATGGGTCGATATCGAACATCGCTCGAGATTCTATAAGATGTCCGCGGTGACTCATATTCTTGATGAAGGTGTCTGACTTTTTAATTGTTTCCTTCATCAATTCATTTGCCACCTCCCATTCACCATAAATCATCTCATCCCATATACATCCTTAGTTGGTTTTTCGGTTTTGGTGTATCAAGTACCCATTTGGAAGGTGAAAAGCTTAGACAGTTTTAGTTTGTATTTCCAATCAAAATAGTTTTCACCAAGAAGCAAATTGTCTTTAAGTATATTGGCCAATGGATTAGAAGGTTGCGACATGATCTAAATAAACAATAACATGCATAAGTACAAATATATCAAGGTTCGATCACATGCATCATATTAAAATCTCAAAAAATATGAGCATGCAGATATTCAAAAACAGTTTAAATAAGCCCGTGGGGTGGGTCATTATTTAAACACATTCAAGTGTTACAAACAAGAACAAGCATACAAACCTTTAATATCCAGATTAATAGTTGGTTCTGATTGACCAATATAAAATTGACAGGACTTGAGGAAGTATATGCATATCAATTTTATACCTAAGTAATAACCATGATTAAACTGTGATTATTATTTCGTATTGAACGAGCCTCGTGGGGATGGTCATCGTCGCCACTAATAATAACCCACAATCATCCATTTGGAATTCATTCATGTGAAAGCTATCTTTTGACCGTCCCGTGGGGGGAATTTCTCCAAAAGAATTCACAAATAAATAAATCATGGAGGTCAAAATTAATTCAATTTTATTATCCTAATAAAATTGTCAATTAATTATTTAAACACACTTAGTAATTTTTTTTAAAGGTGAGATTTTTCATTGGGCAACTCTCATGCAAACACATTTAAACAAATTAAATAAAGCATAAGATAGCACAATAATAAATCAAGCAAAGCAGAAAAATAAACATATTGGGTGTTGGTCCCGGTGCAAACGAGTCTTACACGTGTATGGGGGGGAATACACGTGTTCAGTGTTTTTAAAACTTTTTCATCGAGATCACTTGGGTCGATAATCCTCAAGATTAGGTTCGAAAACAGACGCTCTCCGAGTCAAAGTCTCTTCGAGATGTTGATCCCGAAATGCTTTCAGATACCTCGAGATAATCCCACCCGAGTCCCGAAAGTCAGAGATCCCGAAGTTGCTTGGATCGATAACCAACTTATCAACCCTTAGAAGAGTAAGTTCGGTTTGGTAACTATCTGTTTCTAGCTACTCGACGCGTCGGAATGGTTGGCCCTTTAGTTTATACTCGTTTTAAGCTTTAAAAAAAACCTTCCCTTTATGAAATCTCCGTGATTCAATTACATGCAACTTGGATTGATTCCAACCAATATCGATGAAAAGTATGCTTTCAAACTCGGAATTGATGCAAATTATTACAGAGATAAGGAAAGCAATAAACAACACAAAGAATTATAGTGGTTCGAGATACGCCCTCTCTCGATCCTCGAAAATTCACTAATCACTTCGAGCTCAACTACCTCAAGTTTTCTTTACTCAACTCGCCCCGAAGTTTTTCGACTACTCCACGAGTTTACTTACTCAACCCGACCTTGAGTTTACCTCCGTAGTTTATTTACTCAAACACAAACAATCAAGCTTACTAATCTCCTCTAGAGTTTTTCTTTAGTTTACTAACTCTTTCAACTCTTCTCACCAACAAACACACTCCAACTACCTTCTCAAGGGTTTGGGGTTTTCGGTTGGTTTTCAACTAGGATGAGATATCCTTTACAATGAAGCACAATGCAAAGGGAGGATATCTCGAAAAGCTTTTGATAAATCTTATAGGCTTAGTTTAGTGAGCTCTCTTCAATATAGAAGCACTTGGGAAATTCTAAGTTTTTTTTGTGCTTTAACTTTTGCAAGAATAAGTTTGAGCTCTTGAGTTGCGATAAATTTCCCGTAACCTTACAATGTAGAGGGTCACCAAGATTTATAGGCATACACCAAGGTCACTTTTTGAAAACTATCCGTTGGAGAGATTTGAGTTTTCTTGTGGTGTGTGAGAAACGACTATATTTAGGGTTTGAAACTCCCTAACATGTTTTAGGCAATAACCTTTCATGTTCTTGGTCTTCTTTTTTGCAGCCCGGAACTTTTGTACACCGACATCTTCAAATGACCCATGAATCAAGGGTGATGGTACAAAGGTCGTCTTCCTCTTTTTGACTTTTTGTCTCTAGTTAAAGGTAGACACCTTCAACGGCTCTTTTTGGTTACAAACTCGAGTTTGATATAACCTTAACAACACTTCTGACTTAGTTCCTTTTGTCTGCATTTGAATGTCTTGGCAAATATCTATTTTCTAAGGAATCGCGATCTTCTCAGTATTGCATCCTTCAGATAGATATATTCAGTGCCTCGGAACATTCGAGTTCATATCGAGCATTCAAGACCCATCGAAGTCTCTTCAAGAATTCATCGCGGCTTCAAAGATTCTTGATCTTCAATCTTATCTTGATCTTCGCCTTGAAGTAGTCTTCGAGTCTTGGAGGTCTTCTCGAGTCTTCGTGAGTCTTCCCGAGTCTACTTGACCGATACATCAATCTTTGTGTCGAAGTCTTCGTTCCTCAAGATCCCATCGAAGTCTTTTAGTAAAAAATTCAAATCGAAGTCAAGATACTCGATTTCCAATCGAAGTTTTGAAACTTGATTTCATATTGAAACTTCAGTTTCTTCATAAACATATCGAGTTCAGTCTTCTTTAACCCATCCCGATCTATATCTCACGACTATACATTTGCCTCGATAACATGCGAATACTCCAAAACGAACTCGACTCAACTATCAAGATAATTACGAACATGTCATACTCAGGGGTTTTGGGATCTAATCAAAATCATATATCTTCATTAAATTCATCTCCCAACATTGGGCACAAATTATCCAATCCTTTGATTTTTTCGCTTGGATCTTGAAGAAACACCGCCTTGAATCCCGATCATCTCAAAAGAACTCCGTCTCGAAATGCCACGCCAAAGAATTCTCCGTCTCCGTTTCCATAGGCTCGCCTGCTTATCCGACGGCGCGTCACCATTACAATTTATTTACCAAAAATAAATTTTAAACCTCTCGCTTCCGATCCGACACAATTTATTTACAAAAAATAAATAAACCTAGATCTAGACTAGTCTATTACATTGATCAAATCAAACAAATCCTAATCTACTAGTGGATTTTTTCACGAGGCAAAACGAATCCGAACGAATCGAATTAAAAAACCACAATTTATACATGCATAAATAATCACATTAAATTCCATGACAATTGGATACCTGCAAAACAGATCTAGCAATTCTACTATCCAATTTCAAATTTAATGTCAGCGAATTAAATTACAATTTAAAATTCAGAGCCTGAAACCGTGGCTCTGATACCAGTTGTTGGGGAATAAGTTGCACAAATCTATTCGGGGTGAATATTTAAATACTAATTTAATTCTTATAATTATTACTAGCATGAATTAATCCTATATTAATTCAAATAATAATCCAACAACATATCATGCATATAATTAATTCACGTAAATCCTACGCATGAGGAATTCCACTAGTTTACGTGAACGTACCTCTTGGGATGGCAGTGATCTGGCTGATTAGACTAACCAAAAGAACTTCCCAAGTATTCCCCTAATCCTTGTTCGACTATCCGGTGGTAGGACACTTGTGAACAATTAACAAAAGGAAAATAAATTATGTTGCACCACCTTTGTGGATTTACTAATTTTTTCAGCACATGGAATTGTACTTGGGAATGAAAGAGTCATCCCCTATTTATAGAACATAGGTGGTCGAAAATTTTGGCAAAGAAACAATGTGGGAAAATCTTTTCTTGATCTCCAAGAAATCTTGAATATATCTCCTATATTCTTTTTTCCATAATTATAATATTCCACAAAATCCCACCTACTCTTTGTTACGGATAATTTCGAAAATTATGGGTCAAGATTCCAAGATTTGGATCTTCTTGAATTTATGAGATATTCTTGTATTTCAAGAAATACATATCTTCCATAATATCTTTTCAAGAAAATCAAGAAAATCTTTCTTGCCCTTAATTTATCAAAATTTTTGAAATTCTCTTATAGATAACCAAGTGGGAGATTTCTTGAATTTAATGAGATAATCTTGTATTCCAAGAATACATATCTTCATTCCATAACAAAATTCAAATAAAATCTTTCTCTCCTTTTATCCATAAATTTTGAATTTAATGAGGAAAAATAAGCAACAATATTTATTTTATTTTAAACACTCTTTTCAGTTATTGGACTATATGTTGGGCTACTCAGGGGGCCTTTAGGAGAATTAAGATTGGACCTTTCAATGGATCTTGAATTATCAATATTGAGCCACAATATTATTCAAGCCCATAAATATTAATTAATCCCACTACATAATTAATATTGCACTATCCATCTTAACCCATATTACAGTCAATATGGCTCCCGGTTATTATTTCCCGTGTTTAAGATTATCTAGCCCATTAATTAATTCAAGCCACTGAAATAGCTTTCTATTAATTAATATCTTTTGTCCTTGGTCAAGGAACGGTTCAACATTATTATCCATACTGGAAACTAATTCCACTTGCAAGATTTGGTATGATAAAGCTTATGAACCTCCCAAGGGGGTAAATCGAACAAAGCGTGCATTTGCACACACGATTCTCCGTATTAAATCTTAGCAATCACATGTGACCAATAATATTGCCCAAGATAAAAAAGTATTGAATCTCGTTGATTCTCTACCCATGATAAGTCAAAGCAATAGTTACCAATCACACGTGATCCTATTTAAGGAACGAAGATTAAGAAATAACGAACCACTGAGGTCTAATTCTTCCTTGTTCAGTTCTGAAGAATTTGTCCTCCTGTAGGTCCTATTCAGTGCATCAGTCATGCACTAGTGTAATCTCTTGGTCAAGACAAGCCAATCTGAGCCTTACATTTCAACCTTTCACGATGGATTGTTCATTTCCATCTAGGTCGTGAATGGCGTACTTTTAGTTACAAGGGACTGTTAATTTAATCTTCTGTGATCTGGTATCACTAAATTAACTACAATGTAACACGTACGATTTATTGAATAGTTATACAGTAAATATATGTAACATTCAATAATATTTAAAGCATCAGTGATAAATAATTTATTTCAGTAAATAAGTTCGAAATTCAGTTTTGATTATACAAAGTAAAAACATACTTTCCAGTATAATCCCAACACCTATTACATGTGTTTCGAAACTTTCATCAAAACTCTAAATTTCCCAACAATTTCCCCCTTTTTGATGAAACCAAAACACTTTGAGAAACCAACAACAGTTGATATATATAAAACAATAAAGAATAAATAATCAGAAGACAATGAGAGTTTGTCTTAGGATCAGTAAAAATAAACTTTTCATTTAACTGATTTATCGTTTACAAGTTACATCAGAAAAGTTTGTAGTTTAACGTTCAGCTGGTCCTAAGAAGTCTCCTGATTCTTCAAACTCTTGGAACATATCCCAATGGCATTTCCCGCTGATCTTGAGGAACGTTGAAGATCCGATATAATTTACATTTGACATCATTGATCTGCTGTAGATCAGTTATGTGCGATTTGCTCAAGATGTCAAAGTAGAATCTTTCAAATGCCAATCTGTCGAATGAGCCATCCGCCTTCTTAGTATAGTCCATCACATCATAATCTTGATGGGCTATTCTCACGTTTATCTTTCTGGCCTCATTCTCCAGATACTTCAGAAAATCTGGATGCTTGTTCTCCAACCAGTTGAGAAATTCCTCATCGGGTGATTCTTCTTTTGGCACTAAGTCCAAAACAAATGCATCCAGGAGCCATTCACCTCTGATCTTGTTCCATTCCTCGAACTTATCAGCATGAGCAGCAGTTTTAGGAATGATTTCATCAACTCTTGCTGGCAACTGAGGTTCTGCTCCAGATTTTCCGGCTTGGCCCTTCTTCACCCTCGATCTGTATTTCTTTTTCAGCCCTTCTGCCTCTGCCATTTTTTCTGCCCTCCTCTCTTCTTCACTTATCCTAGCTCCTTCAGCTATCTGTTCCTTGGAGAGTCTCTCTACCAGTTCTTTATCAGCCTGTATCTGGCTTGCTGTGTTTCTCGTGACTCTCTTAGCCTGAGTGGCTGGTTCAGATCTTGAAGTACCAGATCCTGCTCCTGCGGCTATCTTCCTTGCCTTAGACTTTTCCATCTTATGAGAAACTTCATTTGCAAATAGATCCAGATGGTCTAGTCTCTGGCCATAGGATTCAACTGTCTGAATCAGTTCTTCTATTCTCTTGATGAAGTCAGTTGGTTTCTCAACCTGTCCTTCCCCCTTTTTGGTTTGATAAAAAAGAGTATTGAGGTGGGAAGTCAGAGATCCAAAGCTGACTGATATGGCCTTGTTTAGATCAACAACACATAAACCTTGAGCTTAAGTAGATAGATTTTGAATCTTTGAGATAAGCTCAGACTTGACAGATTCGACGGCAGTGGAGAGGGTAAGAATGAGTTTGTCAAGTTTTTCTTCAGTCATTTCAAGCTTATCAGTGACCATCAGAAGAGAAACTTGTTGTTGATCAACCTGGACTAACTTGTCGTCAACAGTCTTCTTAAATTCAGTAGTCAGGTTGGTCACGGTTTGAGAGAACTGATCTTTGATTGCTTCAATCTGGGAAATAGCAATTTCCCTTTGATCCTTTATTTCTCTGAGGCCCGCCTGCCTCTGATCAGCTATTGTGTTGCTAATTTCATTAGCCAACACACCCTCAACTTCTTATTTAAGAAGATCTTTAAAACAAGATCTGATTTCCCTAAGCTGATCAGTGGTGATGTGTGTTGCAGGAATATTTTGTATCACCTGATCAGTTCCAGTTGTTTGTGCCTCCAGTGGGTGGTCATGAACTGCAGCACCAGGCCCACTATCATCGGCAACTCCTACATCCTTCATTGGATCATCTTCCTTAGGAGTTTCTTCACCAGTCTCCAGTTCAACTAGTTCAGTTATTCCCAGCTTTCTGTGGATCAGAGCTTTGATCGCCTCAGTAGTTATCAGTTTAGCTGGTGATCCAACCTGAGCAGATTTCTTCATGTCGAAATCAAAATCTGCGAACGCATCAGCACCCCCCATTTGTTCAATAATGATCATAAAATCTGAGATGTTCTTTAAACGGAGATCTTTCCAAGTCAGGATCTCCATCACTTCTTCCCGAATAACTGGATGGGCTTCCAACTCTGGGTATAACTCATCAATTTTGCGTTCGATTCTCATTCTGGCCATTTTTCCGGTGATGGTCTTGGATGATCTTGACTCAGGAATCAACTGTTCAGATCGACCAGGTTCAGGTTGATGAGATGTAGAGGGTTCTGGTGGGGTTTGAGTAGCTGGGTGTTGACTAATTGGCTGAATCTGTAGAGGTTCTACAGTAGGGTCGGCATCAGGTTATGTAGCAGCTCGTGCAGCTGGTTCTGCAACAGGTGATCTTACTGGTTCGTGAAAAAGTGAACTTTCAGGTTCGCGAGCAGGTGAAGGAGAAGAAGAGACATGCTCAGCAGCCAGAATCCTGAGTGGTGAATTAGCGCGAGATTGAGGTGATGGAGATCTTTCGTCCCTTGCTCCTCCCTCAGATTGCTCTGGCGAGCTCTCAACTTGAGAAGCCTGCCTATCTGATTTTTTAGCTAATCTCTGCTGCTCATCAGGCTGATCTGGCGCTTCATCTTCATCTAACTCTTCATCCTGAAAAAGAGTCATGGTGGCTTGTTTTACTTTCTTTGGCCTCTTCTCCTAAGCCTTTACAAGTTTCCTCTTCTTCTTTTGAGGATTATCAGTTGCAGAAGTAGCAGTCTCCTTGGTTTTCCCTTTCTTAGGAGGAGTGGGCCGCATATCATCATCTGCCGGCCCATAGATGGCAGTTGTGGCTGATAGGAAAGCTTTGTAAGACTTTAGTCCATTCCAATTCCATTCTGCATTAGGCATCTTGTCCGCCAGAATGACTGCAACTTTGTTGAGATTGCTGATTCTCTTTTTCAGAAAAACTTATCTTTGTTCACTAACTCCAAATTTGTCATGCTCCTGAATCAGAATAGCTTTCAGAAAACCAGCCCAGTTAATATTTTTGGCTCCATCGATAATAGCAGTCATACTATGCATTTTTACAGCTGTTAATCCATCTGGGCTGAAAGAGATACCCATAATTTTTTTTGACAGAATGTTAAACAACAGTCGGTATTTCCATTTCAACATTGGCCTAACAAAACCTGCGGTCTGGTGTTTGTCAGCCTTTCGGAAGAGTTCATTCCTAATCAGTTCGTCTTCATTCTCTCTGTAGTGAGTAGGAGAGATCTTCCCTTTGGGCAGGTTGAACAAACGAGAGATATCGGCATTAGTGACTCTGATCTCCTGTCCATTTACCGATGAAACCAGTTCATCTCCAGGAGATTCCACCTTCCTCTTCCTTAAGAACTCTAGTGCCTCATACTGCATTACTGGATTGCAGTGAGCAGCACAATACTTTTCGAGGCCGCACCTCCTCAGAATTTGTTCCACTTCCATTGATTCCGAATCCCGTGTAACACCAAACATTACATATTTGTCTTCAATAATTTTGTTTGCCAAATCTGCATAATTACACATAATTATGCCCAATCCGTGAGTAGCCATCTACAACACAATGGAATCGATTAAGATTTATGCATAATCATAAATATATCACACATTGATTATCAGACCTGATGGTCCCGGTGGGAAAACCCATTTTGCGTGTGTGGAAGCAAAACATTTTGATCGATGCATATAAAACAGGGGTGAAGGAATGGTGATTACAGATTTTTTTTGCGTTTTAAGCTCATGTGTTGTGTTTTGCTTATAATCGAATGCATATGACAATATAAGAACATAAAGCAATAAAGAACACAACAAAGTATAGTGGTTTGGAGACTCAAGCTCCTACATCCACTCTCCCTGACTCTTCAGAGAAATTCACTATCAACTTCTGAGCTTTCTGACTACCTCTGTAGTTTACTAACTCAACTCGGCCCTGAGCTTTCTGACTACTCCACGTAGTTTACTTACTCAACCCGACCTTGAGCTTTCTGACTACCTCTGTAGTTTACTAACTCAAACTGGACTTATCACCCTCTCGGGCTCGCCTCTTAGATGTTTAATGAGTTCACACTCCTTCGGGACTTATCACCCTCACTCGGGTTTGCCTAACAACTACCTCACTTCACCACTAGTTATCTCTTACGAGAATGGGTTTGGGTTTGGTGTTGTCTCCAACTATGGTGAGATTTTCCCTTACAATGGTTTAACCTCAATGCTAAGGTTGGGAAAATCTCTCTAAGCATAAGATACATCGCGGGTAACTTAGGTTTGGTTCTAGAACACTTTTTGAATATATATGTATATCTACAGACTTGTATTCTAGGGTGGGAATGCTTTGGGTATAACTCTCTTTGGCTCTGTAGCATCTCGTGCTATATTCTCCACGCATCCACACCTGATAATGAAGGAAGAACTTGTATTTATAGTGTGGATTTGAATGTTACCGTTGGAGAGAATCACATTCAAATCCATACTATTCTTGTAAGTACACCAGCTTCTCCAGGCTGGTTGTCTTCCTCTCATTGCGCCACGTCAGCTGATTCTAACGGCTCTATTCCTCAGATTCCTCGCCTTGGAATCTTTCAGGATTCTCTGAGTTCTTCAGTTCTTCATCGAGCCTTGAGTTTGTACGAGCCTTGGTGACTTCTCTTGATCGGACCTTATACGTCGAATATCTTGACACTCAGTGGACCGAGTTCGACTCTTCGTCTTCGGACAATCGACCCTCAGTCGGGCTAAGCGATCATCGATGGCGATCTAATTCTCAGTGCACATGACTTCGGATGACTTCTCTTCTGATGACTTCTCTTTTGATCTGGTATCTGATTTACGGTTCTCGATATCGATTTCTTCTTGCACGATCGATCATCTCCGCATGATCGGATCGGTATAGCATCAGTCGGCATATCGGTTTACTTTACATCGATCTCAATCACGTCGATTTCGATCATCTGCTCATCTTCATATCGATCTCGATCCGCGTCGATCTCGTCGGTCTCATCTGCTTCCTCTTCGATTTGCAACCTTCTCTTACGATTCTTACGGTCATATTCTTTACGATCGGTTTATGCATTCTTCGATTACCATATCGGCAAATGCATTACGTTCATCGATCGAGATCATCTGGTCATCTTCTTCTGATCAGCTGGCTTAGCTTCTCTTCTCTTCTTTGCTCAGCTCATCAGTTAACTCGGAACTCATCTAACTCATCGATCTCGTCGGTCTAAATGCCACAACCTCGTCTGATCTTGATCATCTTCTTCTGATTTCGTGAGTTCCCCCTCAACTTGTTCTTTCGTTCCCCCTCAACTTGTTATCTGTAAATTAGCTTCAATAACACAAGTTGATAATGTTTTGGCATAATTCATCAAAACTAAAATATCCCAACAAGACCTATTAATCGATGGATACATACAGATACCAAGAAATGATAAGGCATTGTTGGGATTATACTAGAAAGTATGCTTTTACTTTGTATAATCAAAACTGAATTTCGGACTTATTTACTGAAATAAATTATTTATCACTGATGCTTTAAATATCATCGAATGTTACATATATTTACTGCATAACTGTTCAATAAATAGTACGTGTTACATTGTAGTTAATTTAGTGATACCAGATCATAGAAGATTAAATTAACAATCCCTTGTAACTAAAAGTACACCTTTCACGACCTAGATGGAAATGAACAATCCATCGTGAAAGGTTGAAGTGTAAGGCTCGGATTGGCTTGTCTTGACCAAGAGATTACACTAGTGCATGACTGATGCACTGAATAGGACCTACATGAGGACAAATTCTTCAGAACTGAACAAGGAAGAATTAGATCTCAGTGGTTCATTATTTCTTAATCTTCGTTCCTTAAATAGGATCACGTGTGGTTGGTAACTATTGCTTTGACTTATCATGGGTAGAGAATCAACGAAATTCAATACTTTTTATCTTGGGCAATATTATTGGTCACATGTGATTGCTAAGATTTAATACGGAGAATCGTGTGCAAGTACGCTTGTTCGATTTGCCCCCTTGGGAGGTTCATAAGCTTTATCATACCAAATCTTGCAAGTCGAACTAGTTTCCGGTATGGATAATAATGTTGAACCGTTCCTTAACCAAGGACAAAAGATATTAATTAATGGAAAGTTATTTCAGTGGCTTGAATTAATTAATGGGCTAGATAATCTTAAACACGGGAAATAATAACCGGGAGCCATATTGACTGTAATATGGGTTAAGATGGATAATGCAATATTAATTATGTAGTGGGATTAATTAATATTTATGGGCTTGAATAATATTGTGGCTCAATATTGATAATTCAAGATCCATTGGAATGTCCAATCTTAATTCTCCTAAAGGCCCCCTAAGTAGCCCAACATAAAGTTCAATAACTGAAAAAGGTGTTTAAAATAAAATAAATATTGTTGCCTTATTTTTCCTTCTATTTTCGAAAACTATGGATTAAAAGGGGAGAAAGATTTTCTTTGAATTTTGTTATGGAATGAAGATATGTATACTTGGAATACAAGATTATCTCATTAAATTCAAGAAATCTCCCACTTAGTCATCCATATAGTATATTTTCAAAATTTTGAGAAAAGGGGAAAGAAAGATTTTCTTGATTTTCTTGAAAAAGATATTATGAAAGATATGTATTTATTGAAATACAAGAATATCTCATAAATTCAAGAAGATCCAAATCTTGGATTCTTGCCTCTAATTTTCGAAAATATCCCATAACAAAGAGGAGTTGGGATTTTGTGGAATATTCTAATTATGGAGAAAAGAATATATGAGATATATTCAAGATTTCTTGGAGATCAAGAAAAAGATTTTCCCATATTATTTTATCCTAAATTTCGACCACCACTCTTCTATAAATAGGGGATGAGTGTTTCATTCCCAAGTACAATTCCATGTGCTGGAAAAATTAGAAATCCACAAAGGTGGTGCAACAAAGGTTATTTTCCTTTTGTTAATTGTTCGCAAGCATCCTACCACCGGATTGTCGAGCAAGGATTAAGGGAATACTTGGGAAGGTTCTTTTGGTGTGTTTAATCAACGAGGCCATTACCATTCTAAGAGGTACGTTCACGTGAACTCGTAGAAATTCCGCATGCATAGGATTTACGTGAATTGATTATATGCATGATTTGTTGTTGGATTATTATTTGAATTAATATAGGATTAATTCATGCTAGTAATAATTATAAGAATTAAATTTGTATTTAAATATTTATCCCGAATAGATCCGTGCAACTTATTCCCCAACAACTGGTATCAGAGCCTCGGTTTCGGGCTCTGAATTTTTAAATTGTAATTTAATTCATTTTCATTAAATTTGAAATTGGATAGTAGAATTGCTAGATTTTTTTTGCAGGTATCCAATTGTCATGGAATTTAATGTGTTTATTTATGCATGCATATAAATTGTGGTTTTTAATTCGATTCGTTCGGATTCATTTTGCCTAGTGAGAAAATCCACGAGTAGATTAGGATTTGTTTGATTTGATCAATGTAATAGACTAGTCTAGATCTAGGTTTATTTATTTTTGTAAATAAATTGTAACCGGATCGGAAACGGAGGCGGAGACGAAGAATTAAAGGATAAGATCCAGAACCGGGCGTAGGCGGCATGCGTCACGCGAAACGTGCCAAGGGAGGCACGCGCGCGACGCGAACGCATGCAGGCACGCACGGGCATGGGGCGAGGCCAAGGGCCGAAGGCCGAGGGTGTTGTTAAGACGACGCGGGCGATAGGCGCGACGCTGTGCTGCTTGCGGCAAGCGGATCGGCAGACGAATAATATGCTGGCGGATCTTGGGGATGCGCTGCATACTGAAGTTCGCTGGGCAAGGCAAAGGCTGGCGAAAGCACGCGCGGCGCGGATCAAGACGGGTACGCATATCGCCTGCCGAACCTGTCAAAAATTTGTCGCCGGCCGGCGGTGGAAAAAGCGCTTAGGTCGCCGAAAGCACCGAGATGGCGTCTGCTACTGTGCAAGGCGCATCTGTGTCGCTTCGGCAAGGGGCGGCCGGATGCGGGCGTGCATCCCGGCTGCGAGCTACTTGGCGTGGCGTTTCGAGACGGAGTTCTTTTTGAGACGATCGAGTGGGAGAAATTCAAGACGACATTTCTTCAAAATCAAGCCAAGAAAAATAAAACCATGACAATTGGATAATTTGTGCCCAATATGTTTATTTTTCCACTTTGCTTGATTTATTATTGTGTTTTCTTGTGCTTTATTTAATTTGTTTAAATGTGTTTGCATGAGAGTTGCCTAATGAAAAATCTCACCATAAAAAATTACTAAGTATGTTTAAATAATTAATTGACAATTTTATTCCGGATAATAAAATTGAATTAATTTTGACCTCCATGATTTATTTATTTGTGAATTCTTTTGGAGAAATTCCCCCCACGGAACGTTCAAAAGTTAGCTTTCACATGAATGAATTCCAAATGGATGATTGTGGATTATTACTAGTGGCGACGATGACCCTCCCCACGAGGCTCGTTCAAAGCGAAATAATGATTCTGTATTTAATCATGGTTATTACTTAGGTATAAAATTGATATGCATATACTTCCCCGAAGTCCCTGTCAATTTTATATTGGTCAAGTGGGAGCCAACTATTAATCTGGATATTAAAGGTTTAATAATTGTTCTTGTTTGTAACCTGCTTGAATGTGTTTAAATAATGACCTACCCCATGTGGCTTATTTAAACTGTTTTGAGATGTTGGCTGATGCATGTTCATATTTTTTTTGAGATTTTAATATGATGCATGTGGTCGAACCTTGTGATATATTTGTGCTTATGCATATTATTGTTTATTTCAGTTCATCATGTCGCAACCTTCTAATCCACTGTTCAATATACTTAAAGACAATTTGCTTACTGGTGAAAACTATTTTGATTGGATATACAAACTAAAACCTGTCCTAATCGCATCACCTTCCAAATGGGTACTTGATACACCAAAACCCGAAAAACCAGCTAAGGACGCCGGAATATGGGATGAGATGATATATGGTGAATGGGAGCTGGCAAATGAATTGATGGAGGATACAATTCTGGCACATCTGTCAGATACGTTGAAACACCTTCATCAAGAGTATGAGTCAGCTGCAGACATCTTACAGAATCTCGAAGCGATGTTCGCACATCAGACCCATATGGCAATCCAAAGTGTGAAGCAAGAAATTGCTGAATTAAAAATGGAAAAAGGGACGACTGCAGGGCAACACATTCTTAGGGTTATGGTGCTATTTGAGGAACTTGAGATCCTTGGCGAAAGATGTGATTTCAAGACTAAGATTGATTTCATTCTCCAATCCTTACCAAAGAGCTATAATCACCACTATCTTGAGTATCTATTGGAAGATCTAGATTTCACAGTGGATGATCTTGTAAATGCTCTCACTTTGGTTGAAAGGGAAAGGGAGCGCGAGGAAAAGAACTTGGGAAAACAGAAATCTTCTTTTCATCCTAGGTCAAGTGGTGATAAGGATGATGAAAAGAGAAGAAAGTTGAACCAAGCAGACTCAACATCAAATAAGAGCATGGAATCAAGCATGAGGAACGTTTTGGAAAGCGGGAGAGTAGGACACTCGAGGCCAGCCTGTTCCAATCCCAAAAGGAATGGAAGGAAAGGTAATTCTCAAGCACTAGTTGTTGAAACTTGCTTAGCGGCGTATGCCTCCCATTTATGGGTAGTGGATACGGGGTCCACTGAACATGTTTGTTTCACTTTACAGGGGTTCAAGCGGACCCGACAACTTAGTGGGAGTGAGATCCTCATCACACTGGGCAATGCTACGAGAGTGGCAGCTGAAGCAGTGGGAGAAGTGCACTTGTCTTTTGAAGACAGAGTTTTAATTTTAAGAGATGTTCTTTACGTTCCGAATTTTAGAAAGAATTTAATTTCAGTTTCTAAACTTTTTCTTGATGGATATTTGGTTAATTTTAATAAAGTTGTTACCATTTCTCTTTTTGATAAATTTATCTATCATGGAACGTTGTCGAATAATCTCTATACAATTAACTGTGCACACCACTCACGAAATGCATCCTATAACACATCAATTATTTCCGAGAAAAGAAAACGTTCATCAGACGTGAACGAGACACTTCTATGGCATCTAAGATTGGGACATATAAATCCAAAGAGGATCCAAAGGTTGGTGAAAGACGGTTCACTGGAGTTTCTCCAAGTTGAATCAATTCCAACCTGCGAATCATGTTTGGAGGGTAAAATGACCAAGAGGGCATTTGAAACCAAGGGGAATAGAGCCAAAGAAGTGTTATAAATCGTTCACACAGATGTATGTGGTCCAATGTCAATGAAAGCAAGAGGAGGTTATGAGTATTTCGTCACTTTTATTGATGATTACTCAAGGTACGGTTATATTTTCCTTATGAAGCATAAATATGAGACCTTTGAGAAATTCAAAGAATTTAAGGCTCAAGCAGAGAATCATAGGGAAAAACGTATCAAGTCTCTACGATCCGATCGTGGAGGCGAATACCTCAGCGATGAGTTTTTGAACTACTTGTCTGATGAAGGGATTGCATCCTAGCTAACTACACCCGGAACCCCTCAACAAAACGGGGTTGCAGAGCGAAGAAACAAAACTCTTTTGGAAATGGTTAGATCTATGATGAGTTATGCGGATCTTCCCAAGTCGTTCTGGGCTCATGCCTTGGAAACAACAGCCTACATTCTGAACTTGGTGCCATCCAAATCGGTTCCCAAAACTCCCAAAGAATTGTGGACGGGGTGCAAGCCCAATCTGAGACACATGAAGATTTGGGGGTGTCCGGCCTACGTGTTGGACAAGGAAGCCTGTAAATTGGATCCTCGATCAGAATTAAGGTTGTTTGTGGGATACCCCGAGGGAACAAAAGGGTGTATGTTCTACGGTCCCGAAGATCAAAAGGTGGTAATAAGCACCCACTTTAGATTTTTGGAAGAAGACTATATGAACGAAAGAAGACCCAGAAGTGAGATTACCTTAAATGAGCTAAGGGGGCTAACCTCAATGCCAACTGTACAAGATGACACACTAAACGACACACTTACACAACCGGAACCTCGTCGTAGTGGGAGGGTTGTGAAACAGCCCGAGAGATTCATGGGAATAGGAGAGTCATCGGACTTGATTCCCGGACAAGACGAATCAGACTCATGGACATATGGCGAGGCAATCCAAGACAAGGATGTAGATTCTTGGCAAACAACAATGAAAGTACTAATTGGTTGCAAGTGGGTGTATAAGAGAAAAAGAGGACTGGACGGGAAGGTGGAAACCTTCAAGGCAAGACTCGTGGCGAAAGGTTATACTCAGAAAGAAGGGATCGATTATGAGGAAACTTTTTCGCCCGTAGCCATGCTCAAGTCCATCCGAATTCTCTTATCGATTACTGTGCATATCGACTTTGAAATCTGGCAAATGGATGTCAAGACAACTTTCCTTAACGGAAGTCTTGATGAAGAGATCTATATGCAACAACCCCAAGGCTTCATTGAAAAAGGCCAAGAACACCTAGTTTGTAAGCTCATGAAGTCCATATAGAGACTCAAACAGGCATCCAGTGCTTGGAACCGATGTTTTGATCATGTTATAAAGTCTTATGGGTTTGATCAAAACAAGTTCGAAAGTTGTGTGTACAAAAAGCGTGTCGGAACTGCATTGGTATTCTTGGTACTATACGTAGATGACATTCTGATCACCGGGAATGATGTAAAGGTGTTATTAGACGTAAGGGCATGGCTATCAAAACAGTTTGATATGATGGACTTAGGGGAAGCAGCACACATCCTTGGGATCAAGATTACTCGAGATATCAAGAAAAGGATGATAGGCTTATCGCAAGCTTCATACATAGACATTGTCTTGAAATGATTCAGCATGCAGGATTTCAAGAAAGGCTTTGTACCTTTCAGGCATGGAATCCATCTATCCAAGAAAATGTGCCCTAAGACAAAAAAGGAGATAGATTACTTGAGAGGCATTCCATATGCTTCGGCTGTCGGAAGCCTTATGTATGCAATGCTATGTACGAGACCGTATATCTGCTTTTGCTGTTGGCATGGTGGCAAGATATCAAAGTAACCCGGGGAAAGAACATTGACGACAGTTAAAAACATTCTGAAGTATCTGAAAAGAACTCGGGATAGAATGTTAATTTATCAGTCTGATAGTCTAATCCCCATCAGCTACACGGACTCAGATTTCCAACCAGACATAGACTCCAAAAAATCTACCTCCGGTAGTGTGTTTTGCATGGGGGGAGGAGCCGTGACATGGAGAAGCGTCAAGCAGAAATGCGTCGCAGATTCTACCATGGAAGCCGAATATGTAGTTGCTTGCGAGGTAGCGAAAGAAGCGGTTTGGCTCAAGAACTTCCTAGTGGACTTGAATGTAGTTCCGAATTTACCCAGTAGAATCACTATTTATTGTAACAATGCCGGAGCAGTTGCAAATTCAAGGGAGCCAAGAGCCCACAAGGCCAGCAAACACATTGAAAGAAAATACCATCTTATACGAGATATCGTTAAGAGAGGAGATATAGATGTGGCAAACATAGCGTCAGAAGATAACCTAGCAGATCCATTCACAAAGGGGGTCCGCCTCAATACATTCGAGAGACATGTGGAAGGAATGGGTGTCAAGACCGTTGCCAATCTGCTTTGAGTATAAGTGGGAGAAATTATTAGGTTCGTGTAGGTGACATTAGATGTCACGTATTAGGAACTACACGAGACATGTTGTAGTATACTTAAAAGCAGACTTTGAGTATAAGTGGGAGATTGTTGGGATTATACTAGAAAGTATGCTTTTACTTTGTATAATCAAAACTGAATTTGGACTTATTTATTTGAAATAAATTGTTTATCATCGATGCTTTAAATATCATCGAATGTTACATATATTTCTTTGCATAACTGTTCAATAAAAATAGACGTGTTACATTGTAGGTAATTTAGTGATACCAGATCACAGAAGATTAAATTAACAATCCCTTGTAACTAAAAGTACACCATTCACGAACTAGATGGAAATGAACAATCCATCGTGAAAGGTTGAAGTGTAAGGCTCGGATTGACTTGTCTTGACCAAGAGATTACACTAGTGCATGGTGATGCAATTGAATAGGACCTCCAGGAGGACAAATTCTTTTAAATGAACAAGGAAGAATTAGACCTCAGTGGTTCATTATTTCTTAATCTTCGTTCCTTAAATAGGATCACGTGTGGTTGGTAACTATTGCTTTGACTTATCATGGGTAGAGAATCAACGAGATTCAATACTTTTTATCTTGGGCAATATTATTGGTCACATGTGATTGCTAAGATTTAATACGGAGAATCGTGTGCAAGTACGCTTGTTCGATTTGCCCCCTTGGGAGGTTCATAAGCTTTATCATACCAAATCTTGCAAGTGGAACTAGTTTTCGGTATGGATAATAATGTTGAACCGTTCCTTAACCAAGGACAAAAGATATTAATTAATGGAAAGCTATTTCAGTGGCTTTAATTAATTAATGGGCTAGATAATCTTAAACACGGTAAATAATAACCGGGAGCCATATTGACTGTAATATGGGTTAAGATGGATAGTGCAATATTAATTATGTAGTGGGATTAATTAATATTTATGGGCTTGAATAATATTGTGGCTCAATATTGATAATTCAAGATCCATTGGAATGTCCAATCTTAATTCTCCTAAAGGCCCCCTAAGTAGCCCAACATAAAGTCCAATAACTGAAAAAGGTGTTTAAAATAAAATAAATATTGTTGCCTTATTTTTCCTTCTATTTTCGAAAACTATGGATTAAAAGGGGAGAAAGATTTTCTTTGAATTTTGTTATGGAATGAAGATATGTATTCTTGGAATACAAGATTATCTCATTAAATTCAAGAAATCTCCCACTTAGTCATCCATATAGTATATTTCGAAATTTTGAGAAAAAAGGGGAAAGAAAGATTTTCTTGATTTTCTTGAAAAAGATATTATGAAAGATATGTATTTCTTGAAATACAAGAATATCTCATAAATTCAAGAAGATCCTAATCTTGGATTCTTGCCCCCAATTTTCGAAAATATCCCATAACAAAGAGGAGTTGGGATTTTGTGGAATATTCTAATTATGGAGAAAAGAATATATGAGATATATTCAAGATTTCTTGGAGATCAAGAAAAAGATTTTCCCATATTATTTTATCCTAAAAATTCGACCACCACTCTTCTATAAATAGGGGATGAGTGTTTCATTCCCAAGTACAATTCCATGTGCTGGAAAAATTAGCAAATCCACAAAGGTGGTGCAACAAAGTTTATTTTCCTTTTGTTAATTGTTCGCAAGCATCCTACCACCGGATTGTTGAGCAAGAATTAAGGGAATACTTGGGAAGGTTCTTTTGGTGTGTTTAATCAACGAGGCCATTACCATTCCAAGAGGTACGTTCACGTGAACTCGTAGAAATTCCGCATGCGTAGGATTTACGTGAATTGATTATATGCATGATTTGTTGTTAGATTATTATTTGAATTAATATAGTATTAATTCATGCTAGTAATAATTATAAGAATTAAATTTATATTTAAATATTTATCCCGAATAGATTCGTGCAACTTATTCCCCAACAGGCATAACACATGATAACATAAACAGACGTAATCTTTATGATCAATGAATTTAGGAACCTAACTCAACAAATAAACAAAATTTACCAGATTTTGCTTTCTAATTTTGAAATACGTTGAATCGTAAGAAACGTTTTGAATGTCAGAAAGGTAAATGTAAATTTTATGAGAGTAAATCGCAAATTTTTTTTGAGAAGAGTACTTTGTAAGGGTTTGATGGATCCTATATATAAAGAAGGAGGGAAAATCGAGACTGGAAGATCAAATGTTTTTTAAAAAAGAACGACTCAGATTGAGCGATTTTGATCGTGTGGTCAGGGTATGCTCGGGCGATTGCCTTTTGGATTTTAAAAACACATTTAATAGCATTTAATACATATACCCTACGTCCGCATTAAATTATTTGCAGGGTATGCGCCACAAAAGTATGTGTACAGTAAAGGCAAATATTATCAGTTAATTTTAGATAAGTAATCAGTAAAGTAAGGAATCAGAAATGTGTATCGGGTTGACTGATGTTGTAATCAGTCAATACCACGTGTAGCAGAAGATCTGACTGAATTCTGTTAATCTTTGTTTCTGTTTGACCCTTGCATTTCCCAACAATGTCCCACATATCTGATAAGTCTCCTTCTGATCCTTTCTGATCAGTTGACGTTCCCCCGTCACTTGTTATCTGATCAATCCTTGATAGATATTTTTGATTAGCTGAGATACCATACTCATGTTGGGATTATACTGGAAAGTATGCTTTTACTTTGTATAATCAGACTAACTGAATTTCGGACTTATTTACTAAAATAAATTGTTTATCACTGTTGCTTTAAATATGATTGAATGTTACATATATTTACTGCATAACTGTTCATTAAATAGTACGTGTTACATTGTAGTTAATTTAGTGATACCAAGATCACAGAAGATTAAATTAACAATTCCTTGTAACTAAAAGTACACCATTCACGACCTAGATGGAAATGAACAATCCATCGTGAAAGGTTGAAGTGTAAGGCTCAGATTGACTTGTCTTAATCTTCAGTGGTTAGTAGTTTCTTAATCTTCGTCCCTTAAATAGGATTGTGTGTGGTTAGTAACTATTGCTTTGAATTATTATGGGAAGGGAATAAATGAGATTCAATACCCTATATCTTGGGCAATATTATTGGCCACATGTGATTGCTAAGATTTAATACGGAGAATCGTGTGCAAGTACTCTTGTTCGATTTGCCCCCTTGGGAGGTTCATAAGGTTTATCATACCAAATCTTGCAAGTGGAACTAGTTTCCGGTATGAATAATAATGTTGAATCGTTCCTTTACCAAGGATACAAGATATTAATTAATAGAAAGCTATTTCAGTGGCTTGAATTAATTAATGGACTAGATAATCTTAAACACGGGAAATAATAACCGGGAGCCATATTAACTGTAATATGGGTTAAGATGGATAGTGCAATATTAATTATGTAGTGAGATTAATTAATAATTATGGGCTTGAATAATATTGTGGCTCAATATTGATAATTCAAAGTCCATTGGAAGGTCCAATCTTAATTCTCCTAAAGGCTCCCCAAGTAGCCCAAGATAAAGTCCAATAACTGAAAAAAGGTGTTTAAAAATAAAATAAATTTGTTGCCTATTTTTCCTTGTAATTTTCGAAATTTATGGATAAAAGGGGAGAAAGATTTTCTTTGAATTTTGTTATGGAATGAAGATATGTATTCTTGGAATACAAGATTATCTCATTAAATTCAAGAAATCTCCCACTTGGTTATTCATATAAGGTGTTTCAAATTTTTTGAAAATAAAGGGCAAGAAAGATTTTCTTGATTTTCTTGAAAAGATATTATGGAAGATATGTATTTCTTGAAATACAAGAATATCTCATAAATTCAAGAAGATCCAAATCTTGGAATCTTGGACCCTCTATTTTTCGAAAATACCATAATATGGTGTGGTGGGATTTTTGTGGAATATTTTAATTATGGGGAAAATAATATAGGAGATATATTCAAGATTTCTTGGAGATCAAGAAAAGATTTTCCCACATTGTTTTTCTTCCAAAATAAATAGGGGATGATTCTTTCATTCCAAAGTACAATTCCATGTGCTGGAAAAATTAGCAAATCCACAAAAGTGGTGCAACAAAGTTTATTTTTTCCTTTTGTTAATTGTTCGCAAGTATCCTTCCACCGGATTGTCGAGCAAGAACGTGAGAATACTTGGGAAGGACTTTTGGTGTGTTTTCACATACAAGACCATTGTCATTCCAAGAGGTAAGTTCACGTAAACTCGTAGTATTTCCGCATGCGTAGGATTTACGTGAATTGTTTATATGCATGATTTGTTGTTGAAATTATTATTTGAATTTATATGAGTTAATTCATGCTAGTAATAATTGTTAGAATTAAATTTGTATTTAAATATTCATCCCGAATAGATCCGGGTAAATAATTCCCCAACAACTGGTATCAGAGCCTCGGTTTCGGGCTCTGAATTTTAAATTGTAATTTAATTCGCTGTCATTAAAATTTTAAATTGGATAGTAAAATTGCTAGATCTTTTTTGCAGGTATCCAATTGTCATGGAATTTAATGTGTTTAATTTATGCATGCATATAAATTGTGGTTTTTTAATTCGATTCGTTCGGATTCGTTTTGCCTCGTGAAAAATCCAAGCAGATTTAGATTAGTATTTGTTTGATTTGATCAATGTAATAGACTAATCTAGATCTAGGTTTATTTATTTTGTAAATAAATTGTAATCGGATCGGAAACGGAGGTGGAGACGAAAAATTAAAAGACGTAGATCCAAACCCTGGCGTAGGCGGTGCCGCTTAAATGTGCCAAGGGAGGCATGCGCATGTGGGATGTTATGATGCGGCACGGGCGAGATTAGGCCGGCGGGGCCGAGACGACGGATCCATTGCCGACGCTGGTGCGCAAGTAGGTAGGCTGAATGGTTTAAAGGATACAGTGGCGTGGGTGCGCGGACAAAGGACAAGGGATGACTACGCCGAGGCGCTTAACAAGGGTAATTCCTAAGCGGTGATCGGATTGGGCGATGTGGGCGGGGCGCCGGGCGCTTCGGGCGGCTAGACGGGCCATTCGGACACGGCCGGGGAGCGGGCGGGCACTGACCGACCGAGGTGGTCGATGACGTGTCTTGACAAGGCGTTTTTTTTAAACGGTCAAGTGGGAGCTTTTCAAGACGAACGATGAAGGCTATGAAGACGATTTCTCAAGATCAAGACATGACAAAATTAACCATGACAGTTGGATAAATGTGCCCAATATGTTTAATTTTTGTCTTGATGTTTATGCATTATTTATGCTTATTTAAATTGTGTTTAAATTTGCGATGCATGAGAAAATGTTTTGAAAAATCTCACTTTCGAAAATTATTAAGTATGTTTAAACAATTAATTGACAATTTTATTCCGGATAATAAAATTTAATTAATTATTGACCTCCATGATTTATTTATTTGTGAATTCTTTTGGAGAAATTCCCCCCCACGGGACTGTCAAAAGATAGCTTTCACATGAATAAATTCCTAACGGATGATTGTGGATTATTACTAGTGGCGACGATGACCCTCCCCACGAGGCTCGTTCAAAGCGAAATAATAATTCTGTATTTAATCATGGTACTTAGGTATAAAATTGATATGCATATACTTCCCCGAAGTCCCTGTCAATTTTATATTGGTCAACTGGGAGCCAACTATTAATCTGGATATTAAAGGTTTGTAACTGTTCTTGTTTGTAACCTGCTTGAATGTGTTTAAATAATGACCCACCCCACGTGACTTATTTAAACTGTTTTGAGATGTTGGCTGATGCATGTTCATATTTTTTTGAGATTTTAATATGAAACATGTGATCGAATCTTGTGATATACTTGTGCTTATGCATATAGTTGTTTATTTCAGTTCCGCATGTCGTAACCTTTTAATCCGCTGTTAATATGCTTAAAGTCAATACAATATGTATGGAAACTATATTGATTGGAAACCAAAAATTATAATTGTCCTAACTGCACAAAAGCACAAGTGGATTCTTGACACACCAAAATCAGATGAGCCAACTGACGAGTCAAAAATGCGGGACTCGTCAGATCACCTTGCGAGAGATGTCGTCGCTGAAAATGGTGGAGGACAAATCCGTAAGGGATTACGTCCTCAGAATGATGGCCCATCTGAACAAACTTGAGGTTCTGAGTGCAGATTATAATCTGGGGACTCAGATGAATTTGGTACTTCACTCTCTACCCAAAAGTTTCTGAGCATTTTGGCCTCGCTAGCTGATTTGTTGCGAGCTTTGGTCTCGGTAGAGATGTTGATGTGGCACCAAACTCAAGCTTTGACGGCAAGTGGTCCGTCTTCATTTTCTAGGCCAAGGGATGGCAAGAAGAAGAAGGTGACCAAAAGCCATACGCAATCAGACTCAACTGTTGCCATGGGAAATGGTAGATGAGGAATGCTTGTGGTGTCAAGGAAAATCCAAAGAGGAAGTGCTTAAACTGCTGTGAAAGAGGACAATGGAGGTTTGCCTGTTCCAACCCCAAAAGGGACGGAAAGAAAGGTAATTCTCACGCACTAGTTGTTGAAACTTGTTTAGCGGCGTATACTTCTCATTCGTGGGTGGTTGATACGAGATCCACTAATCATGTTTGCTTCACGGGTTCAAACTGATCCGGCAACTTAGTGGGAGTGAGATCCTCATCACACTGGGCGATGTTACGAAAGTAGTGGTTATTGCAATGCTACGTAAGTGGCAGATATTGCAATGCTACGATAGTAACGGTTATTGCAATGCTACATAAGTAACAGATATTGCAGTGCTACATTAGTAGTGGTTAAAGCAGTGGGAGAAGTGCACCTGTCTTTTAAAGATAAAGTTTTTTTTGATTATCTTTATGTTCCCAGTTTTAGAAAGAATTCACCTTCAGTTTATAAAATTCTATTAAAGGATACTTAGTTTCTTCTAATAAGAATGACATCATTTCTTCAAATGATGAGTGTATCTGTTATGGGACATTGGTCCAGTAATCTCTATACAATTAACTGTGCACACCACTCACGAAATGCATCCTATAACACATCAACTATTTCCAGTAAAAGAAAACATTCATCAGACGTGAACGAAACACTTCTATGGCATCTAAGATTGGCACATTTTAATCCAAAGAGGATCCAAAGGTTGGTGAAAGACGGTTCACTGGAGTCTCTCCAAGTTGAACCAATTCCAACCTGCGAATCATGTTTGGAGGGTAAAATGACCAAGAGGGCATTCAGAGCCAAGGGGAATAGAGCCAAAGAAGTATTATAAATCGGAAATCGTTCACACAGACGTATGTAGTCCAATGTCAACCATGGTAAGAGGAGGTTACGAGTATTTAGTCACTTTTATTGATGATTACTCGAGGTACGGTTATATTTTCCTTATGAAGCATAAATCTGAGACCTTTGAGAAATTCAAAGAATTTAAGGCTCAAACAGAGAATCATAGGGAAAAATGTATCAAGTCTCTATGATCCGATCGTGGAGGCGAGTACCTCAGCGATGAGTTTTTGAACTACTTGTCAGATGAAGGGTTTGTATCCCAGCTAACTGCACCCGGAACCCCTCAACAAAATGGGGTTGCAGAGCAAAGAAACATAACTCTTTTGGAAATGGTTAGATCAATGATGAATTATGCGGATCTTCCCAAGTCGTTCTGGGGTCATGCCTTGGAAACATCGGCTTACATTCTGAACTTGGTGCCATCCAAATCGGTTCCCAAAACTCCCAAAGAATTGTGGACCGGGCGCAAGCCTAGTATGAAACACGTGAGAATTTGGGGGTGTCCGGCCTACGTGATGGACAAGGAAGCCGGGAAATTGGATCCTCAATTAGAATTAAGGCTGTTTATAGGATACCCCGAGGGAACAAAAGGGTGTATGTTTTATGGTCCCAAAGATCAAAATGTGGTCATAAGCACCCACTTTAGATTTTTGTAGGAAGACTATATGAACGAAAGAAGACCCAGAAGTGAGATTACCTTAAGTGAGCTAAGGGGGCTAACCTCATTGCCAACTGTACAAGATGATATACCAAACGACACACTTTCACAACTGGAGCCTCGTCATAGTGGGAGGGTTGTGAGACAGCCCGAGAGATTCATGGGGATAGGAGAGTCCTCGGACTTGATTCCCGGACAAGATGAATAAGACCCATGGACATACGATGAGGCAATCCAAGATAAGGATGCGGTTTCTTGGCAAAAGGCAATGAGAGCAGAAATGGGGTCTATGGATCATAACAGAGTGTGGGAGCTAGTCGAACCACTTAATGGGGTCAAACCTATTGGTTGCAAGGGGGTATACAAGAGAAAGAGGGGACCGGATGGGAAGGTGGATACCTTCAAGGCAAGGCTTGTGGTGAAAGGTTATACTCAGAAAGAAGGGATCGATTATGAGGAAACCTTCTCACCTGTAGCAATGATCAAGTCCATCCTTATTCTCTTGTCGATAGCTGCGCATCTCGATTTTGAAATCTGGCAAATGGATGTCAAGACAGCTTTTCTTAACGGAAGTCTTGATGAGGAAATCTATATGCAACAACCCCAAGACTTCATTGAAAAGGGCCAAGAACACCATGTTTGTAAGCTCATGAAGTCCATTTATGGACTTAAACAGGCATCCACATCTTGGAACTAATGTTTTGATCATGTTATAAAGTCTTACGGGTTTGATCAAAACGAGTTTGAGAGTTGTGTGTATAAAAAGCGTGTCGGGACTGCATTGGTATTCTTAGTACTGTACGTAGTTGACATTTTGCTCATCGGAAACGATGTAAAGGTATTATCAGACGTAAGGGCATGGCTTTCAAAACAGTTTGATATGAAGGACTTAGGGAAAGCCGGGCACATCCTTGGGATCAAGATCACTCGAGATCCCAAGAAAATGATGATAGGCTTATCGCAAACTTCATACATAGACACTGTCTTGAAACGATTCAACATGCAGGATTCCAAAAAGACTTCGTACCTTTCAGGCATGGAATTCATCTATCCAAGAAAATGTGCCCTAAGACACAAAAGGAGATAGATGACATGTGAGGCATTCCTTATGCTTCGGCTGTCGGAAGCCTTATGTATGCAATGTTGTGTACGAGACCGGATATCTGCTTTGCCGTTGGCATGGTGGCAAGATATCAGAGTAACCAGGGGAAGGAACATTGGACGATTGTTAAAAACATTCTGAAGTATATGAAAAGAACTCGAGATAGAATGTTGGTTTATCAGTCAGATAGTCTAATCCCCATCGGCTACACGGACTCAGATTTCCAATCAGACATATATTCTAGAAAATCTACCTCCGGTAGTGTGTTTTGCATGGGGGGAGGAGCCATGACGTGGAGAAGCGTTAAGCAGAAATGCGGCACAGATTCTACCATGGAAGCCGAATATGTAGCTGCTTGCGAGGCAGCGAAAGAAGCGGTTTGGCTCAAGAACTTCCTAGTGGACTTGGATGTGGTTCCGAATTTGCCTAGCAGAATCACTGTTTATTGTGACAATGCCGGAGCAGTTGCAAATTCAAGGGAACCAAGAGCCCACAAGGACAGCAAACACATTGAAAGGAAATACCATCTTATACGAGACATCGTTAAGAGAGGAGATATAGAGGTGACAAAGATCGCGTCAGAAGACAACCTAGCTGATCCATTCACAAAGGGTCTGCCTCTGAATACATTCGAGAGACATGTGAAAGGAATGTGTGTCAAGACCGTTACCAATGTGCTTTGAGTATAAGTGGGAGACATTATTAGGTTCGTGTAGATGGCATTAGTTGTCATGTACTACACGAGACATGCTGATGTATACTTAAAAGTAGACTTTGAGTATAAGTGGGAGATTGTTGAGATTATACTGGAAAGTATGCTTTTACTTTGTATAATCAGACTAACTGAATTTCGGACTTATTTACTGAAATAAATTATTTATCACTGTTGCTTTAAATATGATTGAATGTTACATATATTTACTGCATAACTGTTCATTAAATAGTACGTGTTACATTGTAGTTAATTTAGTGATACCAAGATCACAGAAGATTAAATTAACAGTTCCTTGTAACTAAAAGTACACCATTCACGACCTAGATGGAAATGAACAATCCATCGTGAAAGGTTGAAGTGTAAGGATCAGATTGGTTTGTCTTGACCAAGAGATTACACTAGTACATGACTGATGCATTGAAGAGGACCTACAGGAGGATAAATTCTTCAGAACTGAACTAGGAAGAATTAGACCTCAGTGGTTAGTTGTTTCTTAATCTTCGTCCCTTAAATAGGATTGTGTGTGGTTAGTAACTATTGCTTTGACTTATTATGGGAAGAGAATCTGTGAGATTCAATACCCTATATCTTGGGCAATATTATTGGCCACATGTGATTGCTAAGATTTAATACGGAGAATCGTGTGCAAGTACACTTGTTCGATTTGCCCCCTTGGGAGATTCATAAGGTTTATCATACCAAATTTGCAAGTGGAACTAGTTTCCGGTATGGATAATAATGTTGAACCGTTCATTTACCAAGGATAAAAGATATTAATTAATAGAAAGCTATTTCAGTGGCTTGAATTAATTAATGGGCTAGATAATCTTAAACACGGGAAATAATAATCGGGAGCCATATTAACTGTAATATGGGTTAAGATGGATAGTGCAATATTAATTATGTAGTGAGATTAATTAATATTTATGGGCTTGAATAATATTGTGGCTCAATATTGATAATTCAAAGTTCATTGGAAGATCCAATCTTAATTCTCCTAAAGGCCCCCCAAGTAGCCCAAGATAAAGTCCAATAACTGAAAAATGTGTTTAAAAATAAAATAAATTTGTTACCTATTTTTCCTTGTAATTTTCGAAATTTATGGATAAAAGGGGAGAAAGATTTTATTTGAATTTTGTTATGGAATGAAGATATGTATTCTTGGAATACAAGATTATCTCATTAAATTCAAGAAATCTCCCACTTGGTTATTCATATAAGGTGTTTCGAAATTTTTGAAAATAAAGGGCAAGAAAGATTTTCTTGATTTTCTTGAAAAAATATTATGGAAGATATGTATTTCTTGAAATACAAGAATATCTCATAAATTCAAGAAGATCCAAATCTTGGAATCTTGGACCCTCTATTTTTCGAAAATACCATAATATGGTGTGGTGGGATTTTTGTGGAATATTTTAATTATGAGGAAAAGAATATAGGAGATATATTCAAGATTTCTTGGAGATCAAGAAAAGATTTTCCCACATTGTTTTTTTTCCCAAATTTTCGCCCAACACCTATCTATAAATAGGGGATGATTCTTTCATTCCAAAGTACAATTCCATGTGCTGGAAAAATTAACAAATCCACAAAAGTGGTGCAACAAAGTTTATTTTTTCCTTTTGTTAATTGTTCGCAAGTATCCTTCCACCGGATTGTCGAACAAGGACGCGAGAATACTTGGGAAGGACTTTTGGTGTGTTTTCACATACAAGACCATTGCCATTCCAAGAGGTAAGTTCACGTAAACTCGTAGTATTTCCGCATGTGTAGGATTTACGTGAATTGTTTATATGCATGATTTGTTGTTGAAATTATTATTTGAATTAATATGGGTTAATTCATGCTAGTAATAATTGTTAGAATTAAATTTGTATTTAAATATTCATCCCGAATAGATCCGGGTAAATAATTCCCCAACAACCTAACTGATCCTCCTTGTCTGATCAATCTCTTATCTGGTCAGTTTTATGTTGATCCAATATGATTTACTTTGATCAAGTCACGTATTGGGATAAGTGCTACCGCCAAAACTTAGTCTTGGGAAATCGAGTGTCGTCTCGATTCCCTAAGTCGGCACGATTTGACATTCGCAATGATAGTCTGGATACTTTGTGATATCTCACACCGTAAACTTATCCAATCATCAGTCGCGTGTCTCTTATGCGCTGTCCTTGCGGTGCCAATTTCTCTAAAAGGTTTTGAGAAATCAAATTTGTATTTTAACCCCTGCTTGTCCTCTATAAATAGGACCAATGATTTACACACAACATAACCCATTCACCATACTTATCTACTTCAAGCTTTGTATAATCCATGTATTCTGGTGAACCCTTGATTCTGGTGAAACTTCCGGAAAAAACTTTCAACCATTTTCAAATGATTTCAGCTTCTCAAATCAACCATGCGCGTCCCTTATTACTGCTTTCGTCGTCATCGAGGAATACTCATACGATTATTGCCAAGCTTCTCTACCACCAAGGCGGCGGATATGCTATCACAAATGAGAAGATACTTCTCCTGACCGTATGCGCCTTGTGTACCTATCGAGATGATAGAATTAGCATCAACAGACTCAGTCAGATATGTAACATGGGTTTTGTTTATACGATCTTGATCAGACAAAATCGATCTTGATCAGACAAAACCCAATATTTACATGTGACACTTGTGTCCATGTGGTTTTTGCACCACATGTCTGGCACTTGTGTCCATTTAATAGCTGGAGAACCCATTGATCTTAGGACTTGGGGCTTCTGGCTTAGAAATCCTTCAATACCGCTCTCGCTCCCGACTCCGAAGCTTTGAGGATGACTTATGATTATTTCAAAGCCTCTCTCACCCCCTCTAGGGTTAAGGTTTATGGTTTAGGGTTTATGTACTGACCTCCGGGTCTTTTGTACTTGTAACTTGTAATGAAAAATTCGACCTCCGGGTCTTTATTAATGAAAAGTTCTTTTATTTCATTGTTGTGTTGACTCATATACCTTATGCGATTTAATCTTTAATCTTATGTAACTTGCTTGTTGAACATTAGCTTAATCGACTTACAAAATATGAAACAACCAATCTGATCAGTTCCTTTTAATCTGATATGCCTTTTTCTGATCAGTTCCTTGACTGATCTGATAAAGCCTTTTCTTATCAGTTCCTTGACTGATCTTCTGATCAGTTGATATACCTAACTCAACTGATCCCTCTTAACCTGGTTAGTCTCTTAACCAACTGATTCTGGAGACCAGTCCACCAAACATTTCTGGTGCACTTTCTCCGAGATCCAGAAGCCCTAGCTCATTGCATAATTATCTGAATCTGATCTCAGCTAGTGGTTTGGTTAAAATATCAGCTTTCTGTTTATCAGTATGGATCTTTTCCATTATGATATTCTTCTTTATCAGTAAGTGTTACATTGTAGTTGGGGAACTAATTGCCTGGATCTATTCGGGATGAATATTTAAATACAAATATAATTCTAACAATTATTACTAGCATGAATTAATCCTATATTAATTCAAATAATAACAAATCATGCATATAAACAGTTCACGTAAATCCTACGCATGCGGAATTAATACGAGTTTACGTGAACTTACCTCTTGGAATGGCGATGGCCTCGTCGATGAAAACACACCAAAAAACCTTCCCAAGTATTCCCTAGTCCTTGCTCGACAATCCGGTGGAAGGAAGCTCGCGAACAATTAACTAAAAGGAAAAATAAAAATTTGTTGCACCACTTTTGTGGATTTACTAATTTTTTAGCACATGGAATTGCACACTCACAATTGACGTTTTTCGAAAATATACAATCTGTCGACGTTTCAAAATATTTGATATTTTATCGACGCTGATATTTTTCCGAAAAACCAATTTTCGTGTGTTTAGGGAATGAAACATTCATCCCCTATTTATAGAGGGGTGTTGGTCGAAAATTTGTGCCTGAATAAGATGGGAAAATCTTTTTCTTGATCTCCAAGAAGTCTTGAATATATCTCCTATATTCTTTTCTCCATAATTAAAATATTCCACAAAAAATCCCACCTCATCTTGTTATGGAATTTTCGAAATTTAAGGATCAAGATTCCAAGATTTGGATCTTCTTGAATTTATGAGATATTCTTGTATTCTAAGAAATACATATCTTCCATAATATCTTTTCAAGAAAATCAAGAAAATCTTTCTTTTCCTTAATTATTCAAAAAATTCGAAATATACATATGAATAACCAAGTGGGAGATTTCTTGAATTTAATGAGATAATCTTGTATTTCAAGAATACATATCTTCATTCCATAACAAAATTCAAAGAAAATCTTTCTCCCCTCTTATTCATAATTTTCAAAAAATATGAGGAAATTAGCAACAAATATTTATTTTATTTTTAAACACCTTTTCCAGTTATTGGACTTTATGTTGGGCTACTTGGGGGGGCCTTTAGGAGAATTAAGATTGGACCTTCCAATGGATCTTGAATTATCAATATTGAGCCACAATATTATTCAAGCCCATAAAATATTAATTAATCCCACTACATAATTAATATTGCACTATCCATCTTAACCCATATTACAGTCAATATGGCTCCCGGTTATTATTTCCCGTGTTTAAGATTATCTAGCCCATTAATTAATTCAAGCCACTGAAATAACTTTCCATTAATTAATATCTTTTTGTCCTTGGTAAAGGAACGGTTCAACATTATTACTCATACCGGAAACTAGTTCCACTTGCAAGACTTGGTATGATAAAACTTATGAACCTCCCAAGGGGGCAAATCGAACAAGCGTACTTGCACACGATTCTTCGTATTAAATCTTAGCTACACACGTGACCAATAATATTGCCCAAGATATAAAGTATTGAATCTCGTTGATTCTTTACCCGTAATAAGTCAAAACAATACTTACTAACCACACGTGATCCTATTTAAGGGACTAAGATTAAGAAATAACGAACCACTGAGGTCTAATTCTTCCTAGTTCAGTTATGAAGAATTTGTCCTCCTGTAGGTCCTCTTCAGTGCACTTGACATGCACTAGTGTAATCTCTTTGGTCAAGACAAGCCAATCTGAGCGTTACACTTCAACCTTTCACGATGGATTGTTCATTTCCATCTAGGTTGTGAATGGTGTACTTTTGGTTACAAGGAACTGTTAATTTAATCTTCTGTGATCTGGTATCACTAAATTAACTACAATGTAACACGTACTATTTATTGAACATTTATGCAGTAAATATATGTAACATTCGATGATATTCACAGCATCAGTGATAAACAATTTAATTCAGTAAATAAGTCCAAAATTCAGTTTGATTATACAAAGTAAAAGCATACTTTCCAGTATAATCCCAACAGTCTGACATCCACATGCTTGCATCTTGTATGTAGAACAGGATTCTGAGTGATTGCAATAGCACTATTACTGTCACAGAATATAGGTACGTTCTTAGCTACAATGTTGTAATCCCCCAGCTGCCGACTTAGCGAGAGCGGTTGGGAACAACATTTCTGCAGACCCATATATTCGCTTCAAGTAGAGATGAATGAATCGATGTCTTCTTCTTTGAAAACCAAGAGATTAGTTTACTACCTAAAAACTGACATGTGCCTGAGGTTGACTTCCTGTCAATTCTGCAACCTCCATAATCAGAATCAGAATACCTCTAAGCTTTAGATTATCATCTGATGGGTAGAATAAACCAAGGTTTATTGTCCCCTTCAGATACTTAAGAATCCACTTAGCTGCTTCCAGGTGGCTTTGCATTGGATTTGCACAAAATCGCACATACACCTCTGCCAAAAAGTTATATCTAGTCTGCTTTGGCAATCGGTATAGTAGAGATCCAATGAGAGCCTCAAATTCTTTTCGATTAGTTTTCGACCATTCTCATACGGATCCATCTTGAATCCGGTCATCATAGGGATTCGGCTTCCTTCTGATTTTGAACTCCAAACTTAGCCAACAAACTCCTAGTGTACTTTGCCTGGCAGATGAATATCCCTTCTGTACTTTGCTTAACTTTTAGACCCAGAAAGTAACTCATCTGACCCATCATGGACATCTCGAACTTCCCTTGCATCAACTTGCTGAATTTGTCACATAAATTCTTGTTGGGAGATCCAAAGATTATGTCGTCCACATAAATTTGAACCATCAGAATATCTTCTCCATCTTCTATTCTGAATAAGGTTCTTTCCACTATTCCTTTAGTGAAACCACTTCCTATCAAGAAGTGAGAGAGTGTATCATACCAAGCTCGAGGAGCTTGTTTCAGGCCATAAAGAGCTTTTCTTAAACTGTACACTTGGTCGCCTTTTTCAAAGCCAGGAGGTTGTTCAACATAAACTTCCTCAGCTAGTACCCCGTTTAAGAATACACTCTTTACATCCATCTGATACACAATAAATCCTCTGTGGGCAAAGATATGCTAAAGCTTGACGAATGGCTTCGGTGGCGGGTGGTGCAAAGGTCTCATCATAATCAATTCCTTCTGATTGTGAATACCCCTTAGCAACAAGTCTTGCCTTATTTCTGGTTATGACATTATTCTCACCTCTCTTATTCTTGAATATCCACTTTGTTCCAATCACATCTTGATGGGTTGGTCTGTCCACCAGTTTCCAAACCTGATTCCTTTCAAACTGTTCCAGTTCTTCTTGCATGGCTAGAATCCAGTTTGCATCTTGTAGAGCTTCTTCTACTTGATTGGTTCCTTCAAAAGAGATAACAACAATACATGGCACTTTCACCGTCGATGTCTAGTTTTTAACTCTATCGGATGGGTCTCCGATGATCGATCGGTTGGATGGACCGGTTATCCGTGTCCTTCTTTTCTGATTCTCATCAGTTTGGAGAACATCATCCTCTTCTGATAGTAGTTCATCACTAGTGATTTGGAGTGGTGCAGAATTATGATCCACTTGACATGGACAAGTCTCAGCTGATGTTGGACTCATCATGTGATGATGTACGTCGTAGGAACCGGTGTTCCCACGAAACCGGATGGTTCGGTTGATCTTATCTCAAATTGTACCCGGCTTCTTCATTGACAATGAAATGCGTACCTTAGGGTGCGATTGATGCGGTGAATCGGTAAGATCAAGTTCGGAACATACTGTTTTGTTACGTGATCGATCCTTTTCCTTGATACTTAGCTGATCCATTTTTTGTGCATCAGGTACCGATTGATCTGGTACTGCTTGTTCTGAGGCAGATTTCTCTTGTTCAGAAGATGTCTCATCAAAGACCACATGAGGTGTTTCTTCTACAACTAGAGTTACTTTGTTGTAAACCTAAAAAGCCTTCTTTGGATGAGGAATATCTAAGAATATACCCTCATCGACTTGGCCTCAAAAGTTTTCAACCGACTCTTCCCATTGTTGTGTATGAAACACTTGCACCCAAAAACATGGAAGTAAAACACGAGATTTTACGCCTTCCAGTTCATAGGGTGTTTTGAAGTGAGCCTTTAATCGAGAACATACATTACGAGTATGGCATGCGATGTTGATGGCTTACGCGAGAAACGGCTTGGAGTTGCATGTTCAGCTAACATAGTTCGAGCAACTTCTTTGAGTGTTTTATTTCTTCGTTCTGCTACTCCATTCTGTTGTGGTGTTCTTGCAGCTGATGTCTCATGCTGTATTCCAAACTTAGTGCAAAAATCAGTAATAAAAGAGTTCATAAATTCTGTACCTTTATCTGATATGATTTTTACTATATTGACACCCTTTTCGTTTTGTAGTTTCTTGAGAAGATTGGGTATCTTTGTTGTTGTCTCATTCTTCTTATACAAGAATACAACCCAGGTAAACTTGGAATAATCATCCACGATTACCAGAGTATATTTGCGTCCACTGAGACTGACTGGTGTAATTGGTCCAAATAAGTCCATATGGAGCAGCTGCAATACTCTGCTGGATGCTGGTCCAGGAATTCCCTTGAATGAGGCTTTAACCTATTTTCCCTTCTGACATGCGACACATGTCTGATCCTTAGAGAATACCTCATTCGGGAGTCCCTCAACCAAGGACATCCTTGCTATCTTGTTAAGAGTCTTAAAGTTCAGATGACTCATTCTCTTGTGCCAGAGCCAACTGCTACCTATTGAACTCTTAACAATCAGGCATGCATTTCTTGGACAACTGTTCCAATCTGCTGTATAAACCGTACCTTTTCTTGAACGATTAATAAGATACATTGAGTAGATCGATTCATGATAGTACACCGATCAATCGAGAACTCAACACTTGAATCCATTGTCATGAATTGTGAAACCGATATGATTATGCTTTAACCTTCGACACCTCTGAGACTCGTAACTTTGTACATCATCATTCTCTAAGGTTCCGAATCCTCTGGTAAAACCAAAGTTATCATCACCAAAGAGTACACGTGGGCCTTCTTTTCTATGTAAGATCTAAGGAGATGTTTGCTTCCAGTCATGTGCCTTGTGTTGGGATTATACTGGAAAATATGCTTTTACTTTGTATAATCAAACTAAATTTTGGACTTATTCACTGAAATAAATTGTTTATCACTGATGCTTTAAATATCATCGAATGTTACATATATTTACTGCATAACTGTTCAATAAATAGTACGTGTTACATTGTAGTTAATTTAGTGATACCAGATCACAGAAGATTAAATTAACAGTCCCTTGTAACTAAAAGTACACCATTCACGACCTAGATGGAAATGAACAATCCATCGTGAAAGGTTGAAGTGTAAGGCTCAGATTGGTTTGTCTTGACCAAGAGATTACACTAGTGCATGTCTAGTGCACTGAAGAGGACCTACGGGAGGATAAATTCTTCAGAACTGAACTAGGAAGAATTAGACCTCAGTGGTTCGTTATTTCTTAATCTTCGTCCCTTAAATAGGATCGCGTGTGGTTAGTAATTATTGCTTTGACTTATCACGTGTAGAGAATCAACGAGATTCAACACTTTATATCTTGGGCAATATTATTGGTCACATGTGATTGCTAAGATTTAATACGGAGAATCGTGTGCAAGTACACTTGTTCGATTTGCCCCCTTGGGAGGTTCATAAGTTTTATCATACCAAATCTTGCAAGTGGAACTAGTTTCCGGTATGGATAATAATGTTGAACCGTTCCTTTACCAAGGATAAAAGATATTAATTAATGGAAAGCTATTTCAATGGCTTGAATTAATTAATGGGCTAGATAATTTTAAACACGGGAAATAATAACCGGGAGCCATATTAACTGTAATATGGGTTAAGATGGATAGTGCAATATTAATTATGTAGTGGGATTAATTAATATTTATGGGCTTGAATAATATTGTGGCTCAATATTGATAATTCAAGATCCATTGGAAGGTCCAATCTTAATTCTCTTAAAGGCCCCTCAAGTAGCCCAACATAAAGTCCAATAACTGAAAAAGGTGTTTAAAAACAAAATAAATATTTGTTGCTATTTTTTCCTCATTTTTCGAAAATCATAAATAAAAGAGGGAGAAAGATTTTCTTTGAATTTTGTTATGGAATGAAGATATGTGTTCTTGGAATACAAGATTATCTCATTAAATTCAAGAAATCTCCCACTTGGTTATTTATGGTGAAATTTTCGAAAATTTTCAAAGAATAAGGGAAAGAAAGATTTTCTTGATTTTCTTGAAAAGATATTATGGAAGATATGTATTCTTGCAATACAGGTATATCTCATAAATTCAAGAAGATCCAAATCTTGGAATCTTGATCCTTATTTTTCGAAAATTCCCATAACAAGAGAAGTTGGAATTTTTGTGGAATATTTTAATTATGGAGAAAAGGATATATGAGATATATTCAAGATTTCTTGGAGATCAAGAAAAGATTTTCCCACATTATTTTTCCTCTAAAATTCGACCAACACCCTCTATAAATAGGGGATGAGTGTTTCATTCCCAAGTACAATTCCATGTGCTGGAAAAATTAGTAAATCCACAAAGGTGGTGCAACAAATTTTATTTTTCCTTTTGTTAATTGTTCGTGAGTTTCCTTCCACCTGATTGACGAGCAAGGACTAGGGAATACTTGGGAAGGACTTTTGGTGTGTTTAATCGACGAAAAGACCATTGCCACTCCAAGAGGTTAGTTCACGTAAACCCGTAGCAATTCCGCATGCGTAGGATTTATGTGAACTGTTTATATGCATGATTTGTTGTTGAATTATTATTTGAATTAATATATGATTAATTCATGTTAGTAATAATTGTTAGAATTAAATTTGTATTTAAATATTCATCCCGAATAGATTCGGGCAATTAATTCCCCAACAACTGGTATCAGAGCCTCGATTTCGGGCTCTGAATTTTAAATTATAATTTAATTCATTTTCATTAAATTTGAAATTGGATAGTAGAATTGCTAGATCTTTTTTGCAGGTATCCAATTGTCATGGAATTTAATGTGTTTATTTATGCATGCATATAAATTGTGGTTTTTTAATTCGATTCGTTCGAATTCGTTTTGCCTCGTGAGAAAATCCACGAGTAGATTATAATTTATTTGATTTGATCAATGTAATAGACTAGTCTAGATCTAGGTTTATTTATTTTTGTAAATAAATTGTAACCGGATCAGAAACGGAGGCGGAGACGAAGAATTAAAAGATGGGATCTGGAACCGGCGTAAGCGGCGTCCAAAAAAACGTGACAAGGGAGGCACGCAGGCGACGTGTGGATACGTGGCGCGGGCGAACGGGGTGAGGCCGGGAGGGGCCGAAAGGCGGGATGGCTCAGTATGACGCTGGCGAAGGCGATCGGCTGGCGGCGATGGGCAGTAAAGCTGGCGACATCATTGAGGGCCTTGGCGAGGGCGACGCGGCAACGGCCGCCGAGGCGAGACAGTAATGCGGGCGACAACAGGCAACCGCGAGGGCGATGCGGCCGACTTTTGCCGAGGACGCTGGTGGGACGGGCGAAGGTAAGACGCCGAGGCGGATCGGTCGGCATGGGTGAAAGGCAGCGGGCTGGGCGCGCTGGCATGCCTGACGCTGTCGAGATCCGGCAAAACTATCGGCGGGGCGTGCACCGCCCGGACGCGCTGAAAGCACGGGCGCCACTCGACACGTAGGGGAGTGCTAGGCGGGCACTCCGACCCGGTGGTCGATGGCGTGGCTTGACAAGGCATTTTTTAAGGCGGTCAAGTGGGAGCTTTTGAAGCGACGATGAAGGCTATGAAGATGATTTCTCAAGATCAAGACATGACAAAAATTAACCATGACAATTGGATATATGTGCCCAATATGTTTAATTTTTTGTCTTGATGTTTATGCATTATTTTACGCTTATTTAAATTGTGTTTGAATTTACGATGCATGAGAAAATGTTTTGAAAAATCTCACTTTCGAAAATTACTAAGTATGCTTAAGCAATTAATTGACAATTTTATTCAGGATAATAAAATTGAATTAATTTTTGACCTCCATGATTTATTTATTTGTGAATTCTTTTGGAGAAATTCCCCCCACGGGATGGTCAAAAGATAGCTTTCACATGAATAAATTCCAAATGGATGATTGTGGATTATTACTAGTGGCGACGATGACCCTCCCCACGAGGCTCGTTCAAAGCGAAATAATAATTCTGTATTTAATCATGGTTATTACTTAGGTATAAAATTGATATGCATATACTTCCCGAAGTCCTCGTCAATTTTATATTACGTTGTGGAGCCAACTATTAATCCCGGATATTAAAGGTTTTAAATCGTTCTTGTTTGTAAACTTGCTTGAATGTGTTTAAATAATGACCCACATTTAGCGTGGCTTATTTAAACTGTTTTTTGAGATGTTGGCTGATGCATGTTCATATTTTTTTGAGATTTTAATATGAAACATGTGATCGAATTTTGTGATATATTTGTGCTTATGCATATTATTATTTATTTCAGTTCATCATGTCACAACCTTTTAATCCACTGTTATATACACTCAAAGAACACCAATTAACTGGTGGAAACTATGTTGTTTGGAAATGAAATATGAGTTTTGTCCTACCTGCACAAGAACATTATTGGGTTCTTGATGTACCCAAGCCCCGTACGTCTACTGATGGATCAGCTGATGCGGAAAGACACTTGTATAATATTTGGGAGCAGGTCAATGAACCCATGAAACGTGTAATCTTGACTTCACTGTCTGATGATTAGAGACACATTCATGAAGGTGTTGAGTCTACTGCAGAAATTATGTAAAGTCTTGAAGAAATGTTTTTAACAAAAGACCGCATGATCAATCAGTTTAAAAACGACGACGTGGCTAGGCTAAAAATGGCTGAGGGAACACCCGTAAAGGAGCATGTTCTCAGATTAAAACGCCATTTTGATAAACTTGCTTATCTCAGTACTAAGTATTGTGATGAGGCTCAAATCGAATTTCTTTTCCTAACTCTTCCAAGGTGTTTTGATGAGTTTTACTGTAGTTTTGTGATGAGCGATCACATGTTTACTATGGACACTCTACAAGAAGCCTTGGAGAAAATAGAGAAGCATTTAGGAAAAAAAAGACGAAGCATTGGTGACCAAAAGTCTTTTCTCAAGATCTAGGCCAATGGAAGGCAAGACTCAAGAAAAGGAAAGTGGTCAGATCCAAAGCAAACTCATCACTAAGAAAAGATAAAGAAAAGACAAATTTAAATTGGATGGGTGTCAAGAAAGTACCAAAAGGAAAATGCTTCAAGTGCGGTGAAAAAGGACATTGGAGGTCAGCATGTTCCAATCCCAAAAGGAATGGAAAGAAAGGTAATTCTCACACACTAGTTGTTGAAACTTGCTTAGCGGCGTATGCCTCCCATTTATGGGTGGTGGATACGTGATCCACTGATCATGTTTGTTTCACTTTACAGGGGTTCAAGAGGACCCGACAACTTAGTGGGAGTGAGATCCTCATCTTTTGGCGATCTTTACGAGCGGTGAAGCGATGGGAGAAGTGAACCTATCTTTTGAAGACAGAGTTTTAATTTTAAGAGATGTACTTTACGTTCTGAATTTTAGAAAGAATTTAATTTCGGTTTCTAAACTTTACCTTGATGGATATTCGGTTACTTTTGATAAAGTTGTTACCATTTCTCTTTATGATAAATTTATCTGTCATGGAACGTTGTCAAGTAATCTCTATACAATTAACTGTGCACACCACTCACGAAATGCATCCTATAAACATCATCGCTTGTTTTAAATAAAAGCGTTCATCGGACGTGAGCGAAACACTTCTATGGCATCTAAGATTGGGACATATTAATCCAAAGAGGATCCAAAGGTTGGTGAAAGGCGGTTGTTTGGAGTTTCTCCAAGTTGAACCAATTCTAACCTGCGAATCATGTTTGGAGGGTAAAATGACCAAGAGGGCATTCGGAGCCAAGGGGAATAGAGCCAAAGAAGTGTTAGAAATCATTCACACAGACGTATGTGGTCCAATGTCAACCAAAGCAAGAGGAGGTTACGAGTATTTTGTCACTTTTATTGATGACTACTCGAGGTACGGGTTATATTTTTCTTATGAAGCATAAATCTGAGACCTTTGAGAAATTCAAAGAATTTAAGGCTCAAGCAGAGAATCATAGGGAAAAACGTATCAAGTCTCTACGATCCGATCGTGGAGGCGAGTACCTCACCGATGAGTTTTTGAACTACTTGTTAGATGAAGGGATTGTATCCCAGCTAACTGCACCCGGAACCCCTCAACAAAACGGGGTTGCAGAGCGAAGAAACATAACTCTTTTGGAAATGGTTAGATCAATGATGAGTTATGCGGATCTTCCCAAAGTCGTTACGGGGTCATGCCTTGGAAACAACGGCTTACATTCGAACTTGGTGCCATCAAATCGGTTCCCAAAACTCCCAAAGAATTGTGGACGGGAGCAAGCCCGGTTTGAGACACATGAGAATTTGGGGGTGTCCGCCCTCGTGTTGGACAAGGAAGTTGGAAAATTGGATCTCGTCGATTATTAAGGTTGTTTATAGGATACCCCAGGGAACAAAAGGGTGTATGTTCTATGGTCCAGAAGATCAAAAGATGGTAATAAGCACCCACTTTAGATTTTGGAAGAAGACTATATGAACGAAAAGAAGACCCATAAGTGAGATTACCTTAAGTGAGCTAAGGGGGGCTAACCTCATTATAACCTGCATACAAGATGACATACCAAACGACACACACTTACACAACCGAACCTCGTCGTAGTGGGAGGGTTGTAAAGATAGCCAAGAGATTCATGGGGATAGGAGAGTCCTCGGACTTGATTCGGACAAGGCGAATCAGACCCATGGACATATGATAAGGTAATCTAAGACAAGGATGCGGTTTCTTGGCAAAAGGCAATGAAAGCAGAAATAGGTTCTATGGATCATAATAGAGTGTGGGAGCTAGTCGAACCACTTAATGGGGTCAAACCCATTGGTTGCAAGTGAGTATACAAGAGAAAAAGGGACCCGGACGGAAGGTGGAAACCTTCAAGGCAAGGCTTGTGGCGAAAGGTTATACTCGAAAGAAGGGATCGACTATGAGGAAACCTTTTCACCAGAAAGTAATGCTCAAGTCCATCCGAATTCTCTTGTGGAATTTTAGCAAGATCTCGATTTTGAAATCGGCAAATGGATGTCAAAGACGACTTTCCTTAATGGAAGTCTTGATGAAGAAATCTATATGCAACAACCCCAATGCTTCATTGAAAAGGGCCAAGAACACCAAGTTTGTAAGCTCATGAAGTCCATTTACGGACTCAAACAAGCATCCAGAGCTTGGAACCAATGTTTTGATCATGTAATAAAGTCTTATGGGTTTGATCAAAATGAGTTCGAAAGTTGTGTGTACAAAAAGCATGTCGAAGCGCATTGGTATTCTTAGTACTATCGTGAGCGACATTACGCTCATCCGGGAATGATGTAAAGGTGTTATCGAGGCGTAAAGGCATGGCTTTCAAAAGCAGTTTGATATGAAGGACTTAGGGGAAGCGGGCACATCCTTGGGATCAAGATCACTTTCGAGATCGTAAGAAAAGGATGATAGGCTTATCGCCAAGCTTCATACATAGACACCGTCTTGAAAGCGATTGACATGCGAGGATTGAAGAAAGGCCCGTACCTTTCGGGCATGGAATCCATCTATTCAAGGAAATGTGCCTAAGACACAAAGGAGATAGATAACATGAAAGGCATTCCTTATGCTTGGTTTGTCGGAAGCCTTATGTATGCAATCGTATGCGAGACAGGATATCGCTTTCTTGGTTGGCATGGTGGCAAGATATCAAAAGTAACTTGGGAAGGAACATTGAATTTAATTGTTAAAAACAACCAAGTATCGAAAAGAACTTCGAGATAGAATGTTGGTTTATCGATCGATAGTCTAATCCCCATCGGTTTACGGACTCGGTTTCCAATCGGACTTAGATTCGTAAAAATCTACCTCGGTAGTGTGTTTTGCATGGGGGAGGAGCCATGACATGGAAGTGTTAGCGAAATGCATCGCAAATTCTACCATGGAATAGAATATGTAGCCGCTTGCAAGGCAACGAAAAAAAGCGGTTTGACTCAAGAACTTCCTAGTGGACTTGGATGTCGAATTTGCCAAAGACAATCACTGTTTATTGTGACAATGCGGGAAATTACAAATTCAGGAACCAAGAACCTACAAGGCCATCAAACACATTGAAAGGAAATACCATCTTATAATGAGAAATCGTTAAGAGAGGAGATATAGAATTGGTAAAAAGATCGTGAGATCAGAACAATCCCAGCGAGATCCATTCAAAGGGTGCGCCTCGAGAATACATTCGAGAGACATGTGGAAGGAATGGGTGTCAAGACCAGTTTGCTAATCTGCTTTGAGTATAAGTGGGAGACATTATTAGGTTCGTGTAGGTGACATTAGATGTCACGACAGGGAACTACACGAGACATGATGTAGTATACTTAAAAGCGGACTTTGAGTATAAGTGGGAGATTTTTGGGATTATCTTTGGAAAGTATGTTTTTACTTTGTATAATCAAATGAATTTCGGACTTATTCCTTTGAAATAAATTGTTTATCAGCGATGCTTTAAATATCATCGAATGTTACATATATTTATTGCATAACTATTCAATAAATAAGTCGTGTTACATTGTAGTTAATTTAGTGATACTAGATCATGAAGATTAAATTAATGGTCTTGTAACTAAAAAGTACACCATTCACGACCTAGATGGAAATGAACAATCCATCGTGAAAGGTTGAAGTGTAAAGGCTCAATTGGTTTGTCTTGACAAGAGATTACACTAGTGCATGTCTAGTTGAATCAAGATGACCCTCTGAGGAGGACAAATTCTTGGAACCGAACTAGGAAGAATTAGACCTCGGTGGTTCGTTATTTCTTAATCTTCATCCCTTAAATAGGATGGCGTATTTTTAGTAATTATTGCTTTGACTTATCACGGGTAGAGAATCAGCGAGATTCAATACTTTATATCTTTGGCAATATTATTGGTCACATCGATTGCTAAGATTTATCGGAGAATCGTGTGTGAAGCACGCTTTATTTGATTTGCCCCCTTGGGAGGTTCATAAGTTTTATCATACCAAATCTTGCAAGTGGAACTAGTTTGGTATGGATAATAATGTTGAATCGTTCTTTACCAAGGATAAAAAGATATTAATTAATGGAAAGCTATTTAGGTGGCTTGAATTAATTAATAAATTTGAATAATCTTAAACACGGGAAATAATAATCGGGAGCCATATTAACTGTAATATGGGTTAAGATGGATAGTGCAATATTAATTATGTAGTGAGATTAATTAATATTTATGGACTTGAATAATATTGTGGCTCAATATTGATAATTCAAGATCCATTGGAAGGTCCAATCTTAATTCTCCTTGTGGGTCCCGATTTTGGTGGAAAACCCATGCGTGCGGAAGACTTGTGTAATGCATATAAAACAGGGGTGAGGACAGAGTGATTCTAATTTTTGCGTTTTAAGTTCATGTGTGTTGTTTTGCTTATAATCGAATGCATATGACAAGTAATAACATAAAGCAGTAAAGAACACACGATTTTATAGTGGTTCGGACGAAACCCATCCTACGTCCACTCTTCCCTTCATGGGGCACCTACTTAACCAACTTAACCGACTGGACTTAGTTTAATGTGTTAGTCCAACACTCAACAGATGTTTATATTTGAAAAGCAGTGACCTGTTGAACAACCCGCTATGATACCAATTGTGGGTCCCGATTTTGGTGAAAAAACCCGTGCGTCTTGGAAGACTTATGTAATGCATATAAAACAAGGGTTAGGGCAGAGTGATTCTAATTTTTGCGCTTTAAGTTCATGTGTGTTGTTTTGCTTATAATCGAATGCATATGACAAGTAATAACATAAAGCAGAAAAGAACACACGATTTTATAGTGGTTCGGACGAAACCCGTCCTACGTCCACCTTCCCTTCATGGGGCACCTACTTAACCAACTTAACCGACTGGACTTAGTTTAACGTGTTAGTCCAACACCCAACAGATGTTTACCGAGTTCACACTTAAACTGGACTTATCACCCTCACGGGATTGCCTATAGATGTTTACAGAGTTCACACTCAACCGATCCCAGAAATCAAAAACTAGAATCCCTAGTCTAAAATCTTGCATGTAATGACAAACCTAACTTTTGGGTTTGGGTAAAAGATTTGTTTGGTTTCCAACTAGGTTGAGATTTTCCCTTACATTTGTTTAGCCTCAATCTTTAAGGATGGGGAAAATTTCTCTAAGCTTAGGATATAGCATTTGTGCTTAGATCTAGGGTAGAACACTCTTGAATATATCGTGTATTTCTTGCTCTTGTGTGTTCTATGGTGGAATCTTTAGATGATTTGGCTCTGCATTGGCATTTCTCACACCTTTCCACCCATTTCCACACTTAATAATGAAGGAAGAACTTGTATTCATAGTGTGGATTTGGATATTACCGTTGGATGGAGTCACATTCAAATCCATACTATTTTTGTAACTTTTGTAGCTTTTTAGGCTTGTCTTCTCTCATCGTTGGTCGTCGGTGATTCTTGGTATATTCTTGAGGATCTTACAAGTCTCGGGATCTTGATTTATCGAGCCTTGGGTTATCGAGGTTATCCCCGAGCCTTGAGGTTATTTGAGCTATCCGAGCCTTGGGTTATCGAGCATCCGAGTCTTGATTTATCTCGAGCCTTGAGTTACTCGAGCCTTGAGGTTATCGAGCCTTGAGTTTCTTGATTATTGAGACCTGCTTGGCGGACCTTATCGTCCCGGGCATCTTGACACTTCGAGCTTCGCGGGTTAAAGCTTTTAAAATCGAACATCGACCCTCACGTCATTAACTTTCGGGCTATCGATTTCTTCTTTGCGTCGTCATTTCGTGAGTCGGATCAACCTTCTCGAATCCATGCTCGAGGATAGCGGGTCGATTACATGGGTTATCATATCGATCTCGATCACGTCGATCTCGTCGATCTCATCTGCTCCTCTTCATATCGATCTCGATCACGTCTAATCTTGATCGGTCTCTCATCCTCCTCCTCTTCATATCTCGATGCGCAACCTTTTCTTACGATTTCTTTGGCTTTTAGCTTTTCTTCACTTCGATTTTGCCGCGACTCATCGATTAACTCGAACACATCTAACTCATCTCGATCTCGTCGGTCAAATCTCTCAGCGACCTTGTCGATCTCGATCATCTTCTTGATTTCGTGAGTTCCCCCTCAATTTGTTCTTTTCGTTCCCCTTAACTTGTTATCGTAGATTAGCTTAAAAATACAAGTTGATAATGTTTTGGCATAATTCATCAAAACTAAAATATCCCAACAATTTACCCCTCTTTGATAATGGCCGCCAAAACATTTAAAATATATGCATTTATATAGAGATCGAGTTTTTTAAAAAGATTCGGTGGTCACTTTGAAAATTGTGAACTTTTGAACTCCGCTCGATACCAATTGATGGTATCGATTCGGATATTCACATTGAAAAATAAATGACCTTTTGAACTACCGCTCGATACCAATTGATGGTATCGGTTAGAAACGAGTTTTAAAATGGATCGATTCGGTGATCACTTTTGAAATCATTGATCTTTTTGAACTACCGCTCGATACCAATTGATGGTATCAGATTAGAGACGGGTTTTAAAAATGGATCAGTTCAGGTGATCACTTTTGAAATCAGTGATCTTTTGAACTACCCGCTCTCATACCACTTGTGGTATCAGATCACAGACGAGTTTTAAAAATGGATCAGCTCAGGCAATCACTTTGAAAATAGTGATCTGTTGAACTCCAGCTCTGATACCAATTGAAGGTATCAGATCAGAGACGGGTTTTAAAAATGGATCATCTCAGGCGATCACTTTGAAAATAGTGATGCGTTGAACTCCTTCGATACCAATTTTTGGTCCCTATTTTGAGGAAAACCCATGCGTGCACGAAAGACTTGTGTAATGCATATAAAATAGGGGTGAGGGCAGAGTGATTCTAATTTTTGCGTTTTAAGTTCATGCGTGTTATTTTTCTTATAATCGAATGCATATGACAAGTAATAACATAAAGCAGTAAAGAACACACGATTTTATAGTGGTTTGGACGAAACCCGTCCTACGTCCACTCTTCCCTTCATGGGGCACCTACTTAACCAACTTAACCGACTGGACTTAGTTTAACATGTTAGTCCAACACCCAACGGATGTTTCTGGGGTTCACACTCAAAGCGGGACTTATCACCCTCATGGGATTGCTATAGATGTTTCTGGGGTTCACACTCAATAGATCGAAATCGAAACTAGAATCCCTAGTCCGAAATCTTGCGGTAACAAACTTAACCTAACTTTTTGGGTTTGGGTAAAGATTTGTTTGGTTTCCAACTAGGTTGAGATTTTCCCTTACATTTGTTTAGCCTCAATGCTAAGGATGGAAAAATCTCTCTAAGCTTAGGATATAGCATTTGTGCTTAGATCTAGGGTAGAACACTCTTGAATATATCGTGTATTTCTTGCTACATGTTCTATGGTGGAATCTTTAGATGATTTGGCTCTGTCGCATTTCTCACACCTTTCCACCCATTTCCACACTTAATAATGAAGGAAGAACTTTGTATTTATAGTGTGGATTTGAATGTTTACCGTTGGATGGAGTCACATTCAAATCCATACTACGTAACTTTTGTAGCTTTTTCGGGCTTGTAAATCTTCCTCTCATTGGTCCACGTCGAAAATTTGATTCTAACGGCTATATTCTTGAGGATCTTCTAAATCTCGGGATCTTGATTCTATCCCGAGCCTTGAGTTATCGAGCTATCGAGCCTTCGAGTTATCTGAGCTATCGAGCCTTAAGGTTATCGAGCCTTGAGGTTATCGAGCATCGAGCCTTTAGGTTATCGAGCATTGTGGGTTATCGGGCTCGAGCCTTCGGTTTCTTGATTTGATTGACTTCTCTTGGCGGACCTTGCACGATCAAAGCATCTTGATTTTCGAGCTTCTTGAGTTCGGCTCTTACGAATCGGACATCGACCCTCGGTCACATTATTTCAGTATCGATTTCTTCTTTGCTGATCGTCATTTCAATACAATCGAGATCAACCTCTTCGGATCAACATATCGGGATAGCATCATGTCGATTTATCGGGTTAGCATGTCGAGGTTATCATATCTGATCTCTCCGATCCGTCGATCTCGATCGATCTCATCTGCTCCTCTTCATGTCGATCCTGATCACGTCGATCTTGATCGAGTCTCATCCTTCCTCTTCATATCATTCGCAACATTTTCTTGATTTTTTGGCTTTAGCTTTCTTCGCCGATTTTGCATTTCTCATTGATTAACTCGAACACATCTAACTCATCGATCTCGTCGGTCTACAAATGTAACCTCATCCAGTCTCAATCATCTTCTTACGATTTAAATTGAGTTCCCCTCAATTTGTTCTTTTCGTTCCCCCCTTAACTTGTTATCGTAGATTAGCTTCAAAAACACAAGTTGATAATGTTTTGGCATAATTCATCAAAACTAAAAATATCCAACACTCCTAAAGGCCCCTCAAGTAGCCCAACATAAAGTCCAATAACTGAAAAAGGTGTTTAAAAATAAAATAAATATTTGTTGCTATTTTTTCCTCATTTTTCAAAAATCATAAATAAAATAGGGAGAAAGATTTTCTTTGAATTTTGTTATGGAATGAAGATATGTGTTCTTGGAATACAAGATTATCTCATTAAATTCAAGAAATCTCCCACTTGGCTATTTATGGTGAAATTTTTGAAAATTTTCAAAGAATAAGGGAAAGAAAGATTTTCTTGATTTTCTTGAAAATATATTATGGAAGATATGTATTCTTGCAATACAGGTATATCTCATAAATTCAAGAAGATCCAAATCTTGGAATCTTGATCCTTATTTTTCAAAAATTCCCATAACAAGAGGAGTTGGGATTTTTTGTGGAATATTTTAATTATGGAGAAAAGAATATATGAGATATATTCAAGATTTCTTGGAGATCAAGAAAAGATTTTCCCACATTATTTCTCCCCTAAAATTCGACCAACACCCTCTATAAATAGGGGATGAGTGTTTCATTCCCAAGTACAATTCCATGTGATGGAAAAATTAGTAAATCCACAAAGGTGGTGTAATAAATTTTATTTTCCCTTTTGTTAATTGTTCGCGAGTTTCCTTCCACTTGGGATTGACGATGCAAGGACTAGGGAATACTTGGGAAGGCCTTTTTGGTGTGTTTTAATCGACGAGATCATTGCCACTCCAAGAGGTTAATTCCGTAAACCAGTAGCGATTCGCATCGTAGGATTTATGTGTTGTTTATATCATGATTTGTTGTTGAATTATTATTTGAATTAATATAGGATTAATTCATGCTAGTAATAATTGTTAGAATTAAATTTGTATTTAAATATTCATCCCGAATAGATCCGGGCAATTAATTCCCCAACACCTTGAGCATCCACTATCGATGTACCAGATAGTTGCTTGTACACCTCCCTTGTTGGCCAAAACCCGAACCGTAATCAAATCGGGCTTTAGATACCCCTTTAGGATTGGGTCGCGAGGGGTTAGTGTTGATTTTAGGGATCCATACAAACGGGGCACTTCTATTGTAATCGAGATAGATCGGAGGAAGGCTGATTTGTCTCCATAAACATCTACATATTCATCGTCTCTTTATATGAATTCGATTGGTATGATTATGAGTGTGAGCCTTGGATATTTCGAAGACTTGGGCCTTTTCATTGATATTTGTCTTCTTTTTTATCGGTGGGGCTCGGTCTGTTCTAGGTTTCGATTGTAAGGTAGGTACGATTGCTACCATTAAAAGATTCATATCTTTTTTGGCATAGATGGTCTTAGCGGTTTACCTTTAACTTACTTGTTAGGCGGTGACCTGATTAGGTTTGAGCGAAATTCCCTTTGAGAGGTTGTCTTTTACGATACCTAATCTGTTGTCGAGTTGAGGTCTCTTGAAGCGGGTTCTTATGTTGATTCCGGTGATGCTTGATCGGTTAGGGTCCATTTACATTCCGCTTCGTCGGGGCATTTGCCTTACTTATTCACCGTGGTCTCTTTTATTTGCTCGTCTGATTTTTGCTTTATGTGTATCTTTATAAAACTCGTTTGATTACACTTTTCCGAAGTGGAACAGGCCGCCAGGGCTTTTGAGGATGTAGAAGGATTTTCATACCCAATTCCTTCTTATTATTTGTCGAAATGCAACGGTTGTTCATATCTTGAGCGATTTTTAAGATTTTAAATGAACTGTATTTTCTACACATAAACTATCCTCGATTATTTTCGGACTCTCATGCATTGAAGAGTTCATCAAACTTAGCATGAAGGATTTTAAGATCATCACTTGTTGTGTGTTAAGCCATTGCGATCCTTGATCGATTTATCCCATCGAAGAAACTTCGAGAACTTCCGGTTCTTGATCATCTTGAGCAGTTTGAGTTGATTTGATTTGGCTTTTTACGATATCGTTTTCCTTAACAAAATTTGAACAATTCTTAATCCTTAGCTTATTATTTCCGAACTTCCCTTTATTGTATAAGTGTCTCTGCGTTAGAGATCATCAAGCAATTGCACCACAATATAGGCTGCGGTCGATCTCCTCCGGCTGAGGTGTGCTTTTCTGTTGTGTGGAATCAGAAACCATAGAAGGTTTGAAAGTTACTCGGTTTGGTCTTCTTCCTTTGCCATCGGGCTGATTTCATCATGAAGAGAATATCGGATCATCGTAGTTGTATTTATTATATTTATTACTCATCGGCGAATCTTCCGGATAGTAGCTTTGAATCTCGGAGATAGAATCATCAATCGATCGGATGTATAAATAACCATGGCTTTCCGATCTCTATAGCGTTGCTCTCTTACATTGCTTCTCTTCTCTTTCTTTGATTAATACGGGGTCTGCTATTTGTAATGACCTGGTTTCTCCGCAGTTGAAACATGCTCCACAATCCATGAGAACTTCTTCCCGGTGAGTCATTCCGTGCAGTAGAATCATGTCGGTGACTTTCCTAATTGCACGTATGTCGAAATTTTTCTTTCTGATCTGTTGTCTCTCCTTTCATCAGATCGATCATCCCTGTTCTTATCTTCTCTGTGATCCTCCCTGTGATCATCTTTTCGGTCATCTGATCTGGTTCTTTCTTGCAATCTGTCGGTTGGCCTCCTATCTCTTCTTTATACGATAATCCACTGTAAAATCTCGATACTTACCAAGTTGAATGTTAGATTTTTCAAGTTTTCTGATTAGCAAAGCAAACATTCAGTTTGGCTTATAATATTTCCAAAGGTTGGTAGACTTTGAGTTTTTTGAATGACACAGTTTCTCACCGGTTGAAACATGATCCACGATCCATGAGAACTTCTTCTTCCGGTGAGTCATTAATGCAGTAGAATCTCGTCGGTGACTTTCCGATTGCTATGTCGAATTTTTCTTTCGACTGTTGTCTCTCCTTTCATCGGATCGATCATCCTCGTTCTTATCTTCTCTGCGATCCCCTGTGATCATCTTTTCGGTCATCCGATGCGGTTCTTTCTTGCGATCATCCGGTTGGCCTCCTATCTCTTCCTCTGTTGTTCTGATAATCCCTGTAAAATCTGCGATACTTACCAAGTTGATGTTAGATTTTTCAAGTTTTTTGGTTAGCAAAGCAATCTATTTAGTTTGGCTTATAATATTTCCATGAGTTCGATGAGACTTTGAGTTCTTTTGAATTTGCTTTGAATGTAAATCGATTTTTGATGTGGCAAGTGTGGCTTTGACTGACGACGTCTTCTTCTTCTTGCCCTCTTTCGTCGGATCGAACTCTTGGGCTTTAAGGCTCGAGAAACGTATTGCTTGTCTTCTTCTTCTTCTCCCATCGGTGATTGATGGTTTCATTTGGCAAAGATCTTAAGTTTCTCAAACTTCACCTGGTTAAACTGCGATCGCTATCTTTAATCAAATCATTTCCTTCACACATTTCAGCAAGTGTATCCCACATCTGTTTGACTGTCTTGAGATACTTGATCTTTTCACGTGTGATCATATCCATTGTTTTCAAGATTATGTGTCGCGCAAGCGTATTCAATGTTGACAGTTTCCTCTCTTCAGCATCCATCAGAACTGGACTCTTTCTGATCCGAGCGCCGATTGGAAAATCTGGATTGTTGTGGTAGATGAGGATTGGTCCTTGTTCTAGAACTTCCATCATCCTGTTACTGATGGCTCCCAAATGGTTGCTCATGATTATGGCCCAATCTGCATAATCATCAATGGTAAACTTTGGAAGATCACGATACATGCCGGATGTGTTATCCATGCTGAGTGAGTTTTAGAAAACAGATGAAGTTTTAAAAATGGTTTTTCAAGATCTGTTCAAGTGACCACAAAGGTTCTTCCTCTCAGGCCGAAGTGATATTCAAACCCGAGTGGTCCATAGAACCCTTTGATATTCACTTGTAGGTCCCGACGGGTTTCATGGCGCGAAGTCTAGAGGGGGGTGAATAGACCGAAAAACTTTTCGTCTTGGTCGTGTGAAAGGGGTTTCTGATCAGTGCGAGTGAGGATCGATATCAACTTCTTGATTGCACGATGGCTGATCGATTCGATGTCTATCGGTTTAAGCGTCGTCTGCGAGTTTAGTTTATACCGATGCAGAAAAACAATTTTAACAAACCAGATTCTCGAGTCCTGTTTTCAATCGCCTAACCAAGGAGTGTCGGATCGGATCAGTTTTGCTTGATGCAAACCGATCCTAACTTTCGGAATATGTATGAGATCTTAAAGTAAAGTAAATTGTGCGATGGTGTAAGCAGTTAAGATCGGATAAATGTACATAAGATTTATAGTGGATTGGACAACCAGGTCCCCACTCTTCCCTATCACAAGGGGCACCAACTTAACCGACTTGGACTTAGTTTATTGTGTTAGTCCAACACATTACAACCAACATATATTTATAGAGTTCTCACTCAACAGATCCCAGAAATCAGAACTAGAAGCCCTAGTCTGAAATCTTGCTAAACAAACTTAACCTAACTTTGGGTTTGGGTAAGATTTGTTGTTGTTCCAACTGGAAATCTATCCTAGTATTTGTGTAGCCTAAAAGCTAAAGGATGAGATTTCTATGCTAAGAACAATGGGATGAACACTTAGAAATAATCTTAAAGTTTGTGTTCTTCGTGCGAAAATATTGCTATAGTATGAGGTTCTTGATAATTTCCATCCTATTTACTCTGAAGAGAATCCCATATTTATAGACCTCGAAACCAAGGAGCCGTTGGAGAGCAATTTGAATTTTCGACTATATTTGGTAGATATGCAGGATTTGATGTGACGTGCTTTAGGGACGGCATGGCCGAAAGCGTGAATAGTTGTCCTTTCTAGCTGTTTGACTAAGCAACACCAAATCCCGTATTGTCAGCTCAGTTCATATGTGTCTTGCTTTCATTGGTTAACAAGTACAACATTTGGTGTTTGTTCACCAACCAAAGTTGACATTCTTCTTGTCCAGATTAACAACGTATGACTTGTGAAACATCAGTTGATACCTGATGCAAACTGATCTGATAAGATAAAACTGATCAGTCCACCTGATTGAGTCTTCTGGTGCCAGTTGTCTTAGCTCAACTAGCAGACTCGGCTGATGTAGGTCTTCTGGTCTTCTGGTCCTCAGTTCTTCTGATCTTCTGGTAGTCATCTGATCTTCAGGTCTTCATTACTTGATCTTCATTGTCTTCACCGATTATTCGACTATCGCTGGAATTCCGATCTTCCCGACCTTATCTTGTCTTCTGGACTCATCGGGTCTTCGACTCATTCTAGTCTTCTGATCAATTCTAGTCTTCTGATCTCCGGACCTGAACTATACATATTGAGTTCCCCCTCAATATGTGACCTATCTTATACATCAATTGTTCTATACAATAAGTATCAATCATCTCATCTCATAACATGTATTTAAAAACATCGATTCATTACAATGATTATTTGGTCTGTCCCATGTGTTTTGAACTTACATCAAACTCTAAATTTCCCAACACTCTCTCTTCATTACAGATTTTCACTCTCTCTCTCTCTCTCTCTCTCTCTCTCTTCTTCCTCTATGAAAAAAACCCTCGCCCACCTCTCGCCCGTCCATCCTCTCGCTTCCCCCCCTACCTAATATCTCTTCTCGTCTGATTTTTAGCCCATCCACGCAGGATTTTGTCTGAAAGCGGAAGTAAGCGATGATGGATAGTTGATTGTGCCTTGGCGTGGTTACGATCGAGAGATCTAGGTTTTGATGCGACGTGGTTCTGGTTGAGCAGCGGCCCCGATGGATGAATGTTGGTGGGATGGTGCAGGCGGTCTTGGGGCGACGAAGGTAGGGTTTTAAAAAAAATAGAATTGAATTTGATGATATATCTTTGTGTATACGTGGGTTTCACCGAGATGGCGGCGATGCGTAATTAGGGTTTTCGGTGGGACGCGGGGTGGATTGGCCGTGGGCGGTTGGGAGATGGCGGTGGTGTAGCCATTTAATAGCCATTTCGATTTTTTGTTTATATTAGGTAATTTCGATTTGTGTTGATTTTTTCTATTTTTTGTATTTTTGCTGGTGTTTGCAGATTTGGTGGTGTTTGTAGTATATATGGTGGTGTTTGCAGTATTTTTGCAGATTTGTAGTGGTGTTTACAGATTTGTGGTGGTTTTCTTTGGTCTGTCTTTAAACTAATGATGATGCATTTTAGTTATCAAGATATTTTCTTTGGTTTTATGAATCTTTTTTATCTTTTTTGATGTGCTCAAATTTCTTTTCTTGCGATTACGCATTATGGTTTATTCGGGTCGCTTTCATTTGAGATCTTAAAAGTTGATGAAGAATCTGGTAGTCCATGTGTATTGACGGGCAATCCATTTTTTTTTTAAATTTTTTAGGATTTCAATCAGATTTGTAGATTTGTGTAATTTTTAGGGTTTTATTTTGCAGATTTGTGTAATTTTTAATTTAGGGTTTCTCTAGGATTATTTTAGTATTTTTCTTTTTAATTTATTTAATTTCTCCAAAATTGGCCTAAAATGCAATTTTTTAAAAAATGCACTCAAAATTGATCAAAATACAATTTTTTTTTTAAAAATGCACTCAAATACAATTTTTTTAAAAAATGCACTCCAAAATTGGCCTAAAATACAAGTTTTTTTAAGAAATGCACTCCAAAATACATTTTTTTTAAATGCACTCCAAAATTGACCTAAAATACAAGTTTTTTTTTTTTTTTAAATGCACTCCAAAATTGATCAAAATACATTTTTAAAAAAAAAATTGCACTCCAAAATACAATTTTTTTTTAAATGCACTCCAAAATTGGCTCACAAGTGCATAAATTTTAAAAAATGCACTCTAAAAATTGTATAGAAGTACATAAAAAACAAAAAAATGCACTTTCAAATTAGCCCAGAAGTGCATAAATTTAAAAAAATTATTTTCTGAAAATTGCATATTTTTTGGACTTCCAAATACAATTTTTTTTTAAAATTGATCCAAAATACAATTTTAAAAAAAAATGCACCATAAAATTGATCGAAAAGTGCATAAATTTAAAATTACTAAATCACTAAAATTATTATGGTGCTGAAATTCAAAATTTTGTATTAATTAATAATTTAATTAATTCAATAAATTAAAAATTTTGAACTTTTAAAATTTTAAAATACAAAAAGTTAAAGGGAAAATTGCTTAAAAATGCATTTTTCTATGAGGTATTACTATTAGGTGCTAGCACCTTTAAGTAATACTCTTAGGTGCAATTTTTAACATATTTACCCTTATGATTACAAATTTAATATTTTTATGGATATATGAGTTAAAACGTGGTCAATACAATTAATTATCATTTAAATTTTGGTAGGGCATTATTATTGGTGTATGAGTTAAGAGCATTAAATAGTAACTTAATATATATTCTTGTTAACCGACCAAATTTAATTTTGAATAGGCGTTATTTTAGGGAGTTTGGTTACTAAGTAATTTATATAAAAATTCGATCAATTTTAATATTGCATATGCGTTATTTTAGGGAGTTTTGTTATTAAGTACAGTAATTAATATCAAAATTATTAATCAAATAACCTAATAATAATGCAATTTCCGTAATTATTCATCTCCTATATTCACCAATTTTCGAAAGGTCATTATAGCCTTTTTTTTTTCTTTTGTGTGCAATTTTAAAATCTTGTTAAGTGTGCATGATATTCCAAGGTGTGCACAGTGTCTATACATTGGATGCAGATATTGTGCTATGAGTACAGTTTTATAATCATATAATGTGTGCAAATTTCTAGAAGCTTGCAAATATTTTTTTTTTGGTGTGCAGATATATATTGAGTTTTATGTGGGTGGATTTTTTTTTTCGGACTGTACCTGATATTGGTGTGAGCACATTTTATTTTTTAATGATGTTGTGTGGGAAAGAAAAGACTCGTCGCGACACACATAAATCCGACAAGGTTTTTGCGAATATCGGGTTCGATGAGAATTGGTGTGCAGCGAATTCTCCCGAATTCGGCGAATTTCAGGTTCGATGAGCAATGTGTGTGCAGTGATTCTCCCGATTATTGGTGTGCAATTTCGGAAACGAGCAAATTCATTTTTTATCCCAAAATCTTCGTTGAAGAGTTGTGCCATTTTGGTGTGTTTCTGTCAATTAGGGGGGATTTTTTGTTGGGAGTAATGTGCGTTTTACTCAATTGGGGGAAAGTAAATGTACAAATAAAAAAAATCAAATATGCCAAATTTTGATTAAGGGTATTTAAGTATTTCAGACATAATTTTTGTACCTAGGAGTAACACTTAAAAAGTGTAAAGACACAAGAAAAATAATAATGTCTTATAAATAGTACCTATTATAACTCCCCAAAAGTTAAAATGAGTGAAGTGTGAAAACGCAATGTCGCAGAAAATCTGGGCAAAATGACAACTTATACTTTTTTGACCACTTTTGTACCTTAGAGTCACTTTTTTTTTATGTACCTTGTAGTTCTTTTGTTAGTGACTTTTGTAGTGGAGAGTCTCCCCCTTATTTTTAATATTAAATATGTCTATAATTTAGATAATTTACATAGTAGTATATGAAATGAAGTACCTGATATCATCTGTGGAAAATTAGCCCCTGGAAATAGAAAAAAATCACGCGAACTCACTATATACATACTCTTAATTTATATACAGTATCATGTACGATGAAAATTTCATGAACTTTTTGCCAAAATTCCGCCAAAATAACAATTTTTTGGAGGTACCAATATGAATATCTACTGGAATAATTTTTTTTCCAGAATATCGGAAACTATAGTTATTGATGCCAATGTCGGTGAGCTATAATTCAAAAAATCCAAATTTTGAGATATATCTTGGAAATTTCAATTTTTTTAGAAATATTTCTGAAATTATAAAAATTTGCATGTTAAATATTTGAAGGTATCATCACTGTTTTAGACCAAGATGACATTTTTTTATCAGACAAACAAAGTCCTGTATTCATCTGTTGGGATATAAGAGGTACCCCATAACACATACACATATTTACATAATAAAAAAAAAAACTCAAGCATCTCGGACCTTTTATATAAAACCAAGTCTAGATTTAATTTCCTTAACTAAATTATTCATCAAAAATTGAGGATCCTTCGATATTCAAGCATTACACTATTTCTACAACACCCAAACGGCCACACCACACAAAGCCAAATAAATTTAATATTTTTTAACCATTCGAGCCTATAAGGGAGTGGCTTTGGGCCAACAATTGTGAGGGGACGAGCATGAAGCACAATAGAAATTCCTAGCCATTTTGAAACATTTCACCAATACCTTTATGTGAAACCTCGCATTCGAAGACAAAGTGATTTCCTGATTTGTCTTGAAGGCCACACATATAGATAGCACTTTAGATCAACGCCTTGTCCGAGTATGTTCCTTCTATGAAGGTTGCATTTAGTCGGAAGACGATCCCATAGAAGTCTCAAGCATGAGCACATACCTTTGATGGGGTAAATTTGCCCCATATTAATTTAAATCCTTCTTCATTTATTGCATTCACTTGGACTAGTGCGAAAATGATTGAGTAAAGTATTATAGGCTTCATTAAATGCGTGAATTGGCCATTCGGTTTTGTCAATCCATCTCCAAGAGTCCCCGTGTTCACATTTTATATTAGACATGTTTAACAAAAGAGAAAACTTCGTCAATATAAATATGTTCAAGATCAAACGAGCTCCTTCTCCATCTCAGTTATGAATAATTATTGTATCAATCCCATAAACCCGTAACTTCATTATAGGCCCCATCTACGTCAAAATGCAACTCTCCTACATCTTTTAAATATTTAGTTAGGCAAAATGCAAAGGGAAAAATACTTCTTTGATGTAAGACTACAAATTTGAAAAAAAAATACTGCAAATAACAAAATTATCAGTTCCCCTTCCGATTATCATTTACCACATTAGCAAACATAAAACCAATTTATTAATATCTTTTAGCAAAAATAATTTTTTATTAATCAATCGAAAATAAAGGTTTACATCATTTGGAAAAAAGAAGAAGAAATATTCTGTAAGAAGTCTGTGCTGCCCAATATGAATGTAGGGGAATATCAAATATGTGAGGAGTTCACACAATTGATGGTTTGATAAGTTAAATCACATAATAAAAAATAAATAAAAAACCACTGATTTAATAACACTAATTATTTCTGAAAATTCCTGTGTGCAACAAGCCTACGAGATAAATTATAAAAAAAAATTAAGTTAAATATTTTTATTAACTTATTAATATACCATTTTAGATATTATGGCATGAGATTCTCTCCTCCAGAGTAAGAAAAAATCATTAATTAGTTAGAATGAAAAGTCAAACTAAGATAATAGGTAAGTGAATAAAAAAATATTTGTCTTTATTATTTGTTTTTTGAGTTGGTATGATGTAAACTTTTGTTGGCAGAAACCGATTTTTTTCGCGGTATCTTTCTTTAGTAATATAAGTCACACCTCAGGGTGGGCAGTGCTGACTATCTTAAAAATTTTCTCGCCATACTTGAATTCACGATGCGAAATTTTCGATCTGAAAAAATGTCATCTTGTTGTTGTACGAAAATTTGGTATACCGAAATTTGACATCTTGAAATTTTCACACGTCAATATTACATACCCGTACCGGAGATTTTAGTATATACCGGTATAAATTTTTCCGAAATATCTAGGGAAATTTTTAGATATTGCAAAATATTTCGTATATTGAAATCCGAAGTATTTGAAAGATAAAGAAATTTTCTATATTTTCATCTGGTTATTGTACCAAAAATTTCGATAAAATTGATATTTTAAATTCGGTAAATGCTAAGATAATCGATTATTTTCAGTATTTCCTCCACTTACCAATCACACCATCCCAATTATCGCTCGAATTTCTCTTTATAATATAAGTCACACCCTTTATTTTTATGAATAATCTTTTTATAGTAAAAAGTCACTTTGGCAGCTATAGTAAAAAAATCAAATCTTTAATAATATAAAGTAATTTTTCAACCAATTTCACTGCGGAAAACTTGCTCAATTATTTATCTTACCCCCCTGTTTTTTCAAATAACCAAAAAATCGATTAATAGTGATATATCAAATAGAATACAATATTGCATAGAAAATGTCATTGTTTTAAAGTATATTTAACTTTTTAAATACACTTTTTTATGCACAACATCAATAATGTACATAAAATTCCTATTTTAGTAAATCTGGAAGAAGTAATATATTCGTGACGTGCGCTCCTTTCTTTTGCTCTTTTCACTCTAATTTGTAGTAGTAATAAATCTGGAAGAAGTAATATACATTCCTTCTTTTTGCTATTTAAACACAGCACACACTCTCTCTACCCCTTCTCTCTCTCCTCTCTCGATTTGGAATTTGGACTCCCAAATCCCCCACGCAAAAACACATATACGCACAGATCATTCAGGAGACGCCGCTCACGCCGTTCCTCAAAGGCCACGTCCTGTTTTTCCCCAAATCCTTGTTCAATTGTTCCTCAGATTTGCAGGTTTGTATATCGATAACCTTGTCTAATCTCCGTTTTGCTTTTTCCGCTCACCTTTGTGGTTTAATTTCGGCGGCGCTCATGGCGAATGTTATTTTCTGATGGTAATTTGTGCGTTTTGATTTTGGGGATTAATGCAGATGAAATAGAGCTGCAACGAATGGTCGTAAATCAAATCCCTCATGCGGCGGTGCTAACATGCACCGCCTAGGGATACGTGTGTTCGACGCCGAGAGTTTTTAATTCGTTGATTTGGGCGTGAATTGGGTGATACGATGTCGCATAAGGTTGTGAAAGTGAAGCGGGAGGTGCTGGCGCCATGCATGACATGCCCTCTCTGCCACAAGCTATTCCGCGAGGCCACCACTATAATCGAATGCCTCCACACGTGAGTGCTTCTCTCTGTTAATTCTAATCCGTTTAGGTATCTCGATTATCTTGTAATTGTCGGTTGATTCCGTCGAATTTTGACTTTCTTTTGACCGCGTGTTTTATCTTTACGATCTGGGGTTTTGTTCTGGGTTTTCAGTGTGCAGATTGCTGTGAATGATCTGGGTATCCATGATTTTTCCTTTGGTTGTTCTTTTCACCTCGTTTCTTTCGAATTTGTGTTTTGTTTGGAAAGTGTTGCACGCGTGTCAAACTTTTTACTCAACCATGAGGAATTTTCTGTTTTGTTGATCTGTCTGTCTGGGTTTTTTGGGAATGCCTTAGCTGTAATTTGGCAAGACTGTATTTACTCTACCCCATGTATGTTGGTTAATTGAAAATGGAAACATATTTCATTGCTTTTTCATTTATTCACCGGGGCTACTTTTGAGAGACATTTGGGTTTATAGGCATCTTTACTCCTGCTGTTGGTAACAACAGTGTCTCAAAAGGTTAGGTTTGTTGGACAAAAATAACTTTTTACATTTATATTTTGTTCAACAATTTGTTTGTTTAACATCATCATACTAGTTCAGGTTGTCTGTAAAAGGCATCTTACCATGAATATGCAGGTGACTTTTCTGTTGTTCTGTGCTTTTTATGTTGTTATGCTTGAATATTTGAGGTCCAAATATGACTTAATTGGTTTAAATTTTAGTTATATTTGGCTGAGGTATCCAGTTTTTTTTTCTAGCCCATAGTTTGAAATGCATAGAGAAGAAGCTCACAGATGAGGAAATGGAATGCTGTCCAGTATGTAACATCGATTTGGGATGTGTTCCAATGGAAAAATTGAGGTCCAGAATAAATATATTTGTGCTTTTGATGATCATACTACCATTCTGATAGAGTAAAGAGATGTAATGTAAATAATGATTGTGTACAATAGTCAACTCAAGTCTACATCTCCACATTGTCCTAACAACCGTTATTCATATAGTCACATTCCTTAATTTATAAACCCCTATTTAACCACGTTGTTCCATTATATCAGCCTCTATTTAGAATTATGTAGCTTAACCAAATCAAGTTGAGATCATTTGATTTCCTTATTCGAGGGTAAACCAAAAAGGCAATTGCTTGATTGCTTCTATAAAATTCCATTGGACATGTTTGTACTCAAGAAAACATTAAGTCAACTCAGAGATGTAGGATTCGAGATAAAATAAAGGCCTCAGCTAAACAAACCCCGATTTACTATACATACCGATTTTCTTATTGACAAATGTACCTTGTATTGTTAATATCTATGTTATCCTTATATATATAACACTCAAATTATGAATTAGTTTTCCCTTTTTCTCTCCTACTTTCTTTTTCTATATTTGTTTCCCCAAAAAAACCTAGATTATTCTCAACAAAAAAGTAAATACAAGAGTTAATACAATTAATTGAAAGCTAGTGGCTGTTTGGGTTCGTGTTTTGATTGTTAAAAAATAGAAACTTTGTTCTTGTTGTTCTATGCGTTTCCTGTTTACCTTATAATAATTTCAAAATAAAGAAAAGCCCAATGCAGCATTTAAATGAAATATTTTGCTAATTATTTCTGGTTTTACTATAATTTTTTCAAGATATAAGCCTTTTCTTACATTTTCGTCTTCATTTCTTGTTAGTCCGTATGTGTATGTGTTTGTGTTATGGATGGAGGGTACCAGTACCACAGTTTTTATTGTGTTCGGTTGGAAATTCCAAATCCCAAATTTTGAGTTCGGTTGGAAATTTCTTTTTTCTCCTTTGAACTTTTTTTTCACCTTCTTCCCTTTGTTTGTGAATGAATGTGTATTTCCCTTTGATTGTGATAAGAACATGTCTCCTTTAGTTGTGAAGATGATTAAGACTAATTTTGTATTACTTATAATTTTACCGCGGTAAGAGTATAAATTGCCTAAAATTAGGGCTTGTATAGTAAAAAATGGGGTATGCATAGTAAATTTGGGAGTTTGTTTAGTCTTAGCTTGTTGCAATTGATTGATATTTAGTGCTTGTGGTGAGAACAAAGGCATATTCTGGCTTACTCTTTCAACATATTTATAAGCTCTCACACATTAGTAAATATGATATATAAACCAGTATATATATATATATATATAAACCCCAAAAGGTTGGCCTAGTGGTTGTAGGCTTGGGACTTAGATGCTCCTCTCTATAGTCTCGAGGTTCGAACCTCTCGGTCGCGATCAACTCTTGAGATGGGCCGGTCCATCTGAGCTTAGCTCTGGCAAATTAAGGGCCCCGCTAGTGGGTAGGTGGGTTCTGATGGCCCCCTGGATTGAGTGGTATACAGCAGGATACAGAGTTATCAAAAAAAAAAAACCAGTATATAATTATTTCTGTTTATCAGGCTTGATCATAATTTGCAAGATGTGGCTGACAAAAATATTTCTCATAAGAGGATGAGGTGAAAGCTCCTGAAGCTGTGCCTCCAGTTACATTACCTGCTAAGAAAAGGAAATCTCTCTCATCTGGTGGTTAGCACTCCCAGAGTATCAACACAGAGTGGATTGACTGGAAAGCGATCAAAATCTACATAAGAAAAGCATCAAAGGGGTTCCAGTTTTATGATAGAAGCCCGTTAAGAAAAGAAAACTGACCTCTCCATGGAGGACCACCGGAGAGCTCTAGCTGCTTAGAGACTCTGAACAAATTTTCCCAGAATATGAAGCAGGTACACATATAGTTCTGGAGCTTAGGAGTTAGCCTTTTTGTGCAACTTGGTTTACTGTATAACTTAGTTTGCAACTATTACTTTTATAATAAAAAATGAATACTTTTAGGCGCAAGTCTATGTAAAAAGTTGTACCATGCAACTGGTTTGCAATTTTTGTAATATTTTTTAAAAGTATTAAGTTTTTTATTAAAAAGCATTAGTTGTTTTACTTTAACGTACAGTAAAAAACTGTATTACTTAAGAACAACTCTGCTTATTAATGAAAAAACTGGAAAGTATCAAATTAATACCTTTTAATGGAACAACTAAATGCTATTTAAAAAGCCCTACCCAAATCTTTTGCAAGCAAGGCTTATAAACACAAGCATATAGCATCTATATAGTCTCCATAACCTGCAATTGCAAATACCACTCATTGCTTACTGGCATTTTTTTGCTGTAGAACTCTGCTGTTAGCTTGAGCCATCCAATCATCGTGTAGTCCAATTAAGGGAAGAGAAAATGGATCTGAGTCTTTGGGAAGGGAAGCCTGATCTTTGAAACCTTTGAATTGTTTGGTGGAGGCAGCAAATAGGAGCAAGTCTTCAAAGTTTAGCATCCAAGGATCTAATTTCTAAATCAGAATATACATTCTCGTGGCAATGAGGGCATTTAATAAACAAAAAGTAAAGAAAAAACAGGCAGAAATCAAAGTTCAAGATGGGGAAAACAGCAATGACCATACTCCTGTGGAGTCAGAAGGGAGCCTAAAAAGTCGCGAAAGGTTTGGTCGAAAAAACCGCATAATTCTGGAGAATTCAGGGTTCCCCTCAGGTCGTGCTTGATGCTGCGGAGGTAAAAATGACCGAATAAATTATCCAATTTGGTTTTCTCTGGTGTCAGATGAGATAAAAGTTTTTCAATACAAGGATTAAATATCAATATTTCTTTGTCAACCTTTTTCTGTCTTTGATTTCTGAATATATTACTTCAGGAAGGAGATACACAAACCTTGCCTTCAGATGGCTGCCAAGTTACTTAGAGTAAAAGTAAGTCCTAAATAACTTACTTTTACCTTTTCATTTTCATCTTTTAATAATTTTTTTAGGTAATGATTGAAATGAACCTTTTAACCATGATATATGGTTTGGTCCTAGCATATGGCTTTCTTATGAAATTATATGTCCTGCTTTTAATTTTAGTAATGATGAGGTCTCATGAAGATATGGACATATTAGATAAGGTTATCAAACTTGCTTCTCAATTAGATGGTCTCTTGTGAATAATCTAATATCAGGACTCATGGTTTTCCATAGAACATGTGTGTGTGTTTTTAATTTTCAGTTTTCAAAAAATATCCACAGCCAAAAATTCTTTTTATGAAATAAGAGTTATGATGTCAATAAATATTGCCACGCTTTTCTCTCTTCTGCATGCTGTTACATAAGAATATATTCGAGAAGTAATTCTTCTGGGATTTGCTTGATTATACACACTTGGTAACAATATATATCTTTTAATGCATTCTCATCAGTACTCTGGGGTTTCTGCTGCTGTTACCCTCTCCTCTCTTAAAGCACCATTGATATTGATTCTAAATCACAAATTATATATTTTTTCATGCTGTACTTGTGGTCATACTGCTACATTTTTTTTAGTGAAGGGTACACAAATTTGAGTTCTCAAGCCTTAACCAAAGCTCTGATAACTATACTGATTATAGGTATTTGAAATTACACATTCAGAATTGTTTTAGTACTTTTGAGTATTTGAATGTGTATGTAATGAGTAGTATGACTTATTGCTCTTTAAAACTATTATATGAAAAAATTTCAATGTATTTAATGATTTATTTTGATGACACGAAGATTTGGATAAGGTTTTTTTCTTTATGTCCGGATATGATAAAGTTTTTCCTTAATTATTTGTTTTGGTAGGTTGTTTTCAATTGGTTGATATGCCTATCTTGTTGTGGTGAAACAATAGAAAAAGTAGGATAAAACAAGAAAGTCTAGATGCCCCTCTACTTTCTCCATACATCCCTATCCTAAAATACACAAACATCTTCCAGTCATCCTCGCTTTAAAACTCTTCCTCTTCTCCTTCACAGAATACATATTGCCAACATTTTTAAATTTACCCTCCTCCGTCCAGCAAAATATGCAAGATTGCCATTTGGAATGTCCCATTACATAGGCTTGTTTTGCATTCCATGAATATAACTACTGTTTTTCCTAAAGTTCCCTATTTTATTTCATAAAAGTGTCCCTATTTAATTCCATAATTTTTGTGAATAAGGATTAAAAGAGGAACTTTACTATGAATTAAAATTAAATGAGTTGATCATGATTATGCCTTGTAATATGTGTGTAAAAAGAACTTGCCTTTTTTATATACCTTAATATGTGTGTAAAAAAACTTGCTTATTTTTTGTTGGATGGATGGGAGTAATACTGCATTGGTTATAGCCTAAAAAAATATTATCCTGCCAATAAAGCTGCAAAATGGAAAATAACAGGAAACTCCGCACGTACAAACCACTGTGGAAAAAAGTTAAAATCTCTTGAGAAAGAATTTAAAACACTAGCTTCATGGAAAGTAATGATATTCAGCACTGGATTTCGTGGATTGATAATTTTGATTATGTTTTGCATGATATGAATTGCACTATTGATAGGGATGGCAATATACCGGTTTCTTATGTACAAAAGTACCTGGCGGTGAAGCTGGATCTCTCAAGTGAAGACGAGGTAACTTCTCATCCCTCCTGCTTTATTGAGAATTGACTGTGTTACCATCATTACTATATAACCAAGAAGCTCTTTTCTGATTGAATATATTTAGTTCGTCTATTTTGTCCTTCTTGGATCAAGCTCATATAACATCTCGATTTACCTCAAATTATTATCCAGGTTGAAATTAAAATGCATGGGACAACATTGTTGATCCTCTGACTCTGGAACAATCTGTATGATCTGTGGCTCAAACAACTTTAATCCAGAGAGTGTCAGCTACAATCGGTTCATCTGCAAAAGGATTTTTGTGATGGTATTAGGCTATGCTCGTCATAAGGAACTGATTCTTGAAAGGGCCGTCATTATATTTTTTTATTCTCTTCCTATACTATTGAGTAAAAGACAGGTTATGCAGTTGGTGCTTATGAGCATGTTTTAAGATGTTGGAATGATGAGTTTCAATTTCTGTTTTCGTGAGGGTTTAAAGAGTCTTACTTACTACATGTGTGTGTGTTTGTATTTCAACTGTAAAACCAGATTGTTTTTTTGCATTGTACTGGTGAATTCTATCATTTCCACTGCTATGACTCTCTTTGCTCTTGTTATAAATTGTTTTGAAGGATACCGTACCTGGTTGGGGGCTAGGTCCCCTCATTTTGTGCTTTAAAACACATTTTCTTTAGATAAATTTTTGTTCTGTTTTAAGTTAATTAATTAATCTTTTCTAAGTTGATTTTGGAAAGATAGTTATAAATTATATAACAGATCAATTCAAATTTTCTTCAAAGTGATTTTTGGAAGCGAATATTTTCTTCTGAAATTTTGTCTTTTTCCCCGCCTCTCTGTCATTTTTTTTTTTTTTAAATTCTCGATCAGTATTCATTTTCATTTATTGTATTTAAAGGATCGTAACATTACCTCTGAATTGTGGTTGGAGAGGCATCCTGATTATGATTTTAGGAGGTTTGAACTTGTGCAGTGTTCTTTTCCAAATCCTAGGTATGAAGATTTCAAGACTAGTTAAAAAGTAATACTCATTAATGATATATCATGCTTTATTTATGTTATATGTAAAAGTGTCAGCTATTATGAATAAAAAATTATGAACTATATCAACGTATGTATAAAAAATTAACATTTAAAAATATAAATTATTAACTTTAAAAAATAAAGAGAGATTTTATGCATAATGGTAGTAGATTTCTTTTATTTCTGACAATAATATTAAAAAATTGAATTTCTTGTGAATTAAGTTCGCTTGATTGTCCACCTTGATCTTGAGGCAGCAGTTAGAAGACGATTTT